>PVIU01002548.1:0-168372 GCA_004026605.1 Ondatra zibethicus | reverse complement strand
AGGGGGCAGTGACTACATGGAAGGGGACAGTGACTACATGGAAGGGGACAGTGACTACATGGAAGGGGACAGTGACTACATGGAAGGGGGCAGTGACTACATGGAAGGGGGCAGTGACTACATGGACGGGGGCACAGTGGTCTGCAACCCCACCTGAGCTACTTTCCAGTCATCTCTGCCAAGACCTCAGAAGTAAATGAACTGCCAATTAAGACCCAGGTGACATCAGCCCACAAGGAACCAAAGAGCCACCTGCCCAGTTACTCCGTGGCATCCCGAGATGTAACACAGCTGTTTCACTCAGATGGCAGCACAACAGGAGGTCAGGTCTCCAATCACCTCAGCTCAAACAGCTGAGCTCATCTCCATTTCCTCTTCTTCTTCCTTCCATCCTTCCCTCTCTACCTTCCTTTTCTTCCCTTCTTTCTAGAGTGAGATGTGGTCTCATGTAGCCCAGGCTGCTCTCAGATTTGCTGTGTAGCTGAAGATGTCTGATTTTATGTCATGCTGGGAGTTGAACCCAGGGCCTTGTGCATGCTAGTCAAGCGCTCTACCAACTGAGCCACACCCCCAGCCCTGGTTGGTTTTGCGGCATTTTCAATGTCCTTACATCTGTAGCTCTACCTGTTACCTGCTGACTCCTTGCTGGACTGGAAGCTCCCAGATGATAGGAAGTTTAGTGTATTTTGCTCATTGCTTTATTGCTGGAGCCCTGGGCAACATCTAGCTCAAAATAAGCTCAGTAAATATTTGTTGAATGAAACGAATGTATAATTATCTAGCCTAAGATCCAAACAGTTGTATGTTTAGGATGACCCTTATCCCTTGGAGAGATAAACACCAGATTTGCAGTCCCCCGAGTGGGTACACACTGACCTGGGGGAGCCCTCCTACAACTGACCTCAAGTTGAGAATTCACAGATTTTTGTTCAACTACTATAAGGAAGGATGATCAGAAAACCAATAGGTAAACAAACAACAACTAGTTATTTATTTTTGGAGAGGTAAGGTATTGCTATGTAACCCAGTCTAGTTTTGAACCCACCATCCTTCTGCCTCTGCCTCCCGGGTGCTGGGATTATAGGCCTGCCAATATTAGTCTTAAAGAAATCTAGTTCTTTCTACATGTCAAAAGCCCTGCTCTTGCAGAGGTACAAGAAGCAGTAGCTGATGTGAAGGGCTGGTTCCAAGAAAGGGCCGATTCTAAGAAAGGGCCAAGAGTGCCTAGGTATCCAGGAGAAGATGGGTGGGAAGGCCCTGAGCCAGCGGCTAGGTTACCAAAGCTCATTCCAAGTCCCCTGGCCCCATGAGAGGCCTCCTGTGCTCCCTCTGCCCCATCCAGAAGGGCAGATCTGTGTTGCCTCCACTGTCCACACAATTGCTATTTTGGTTTTCTTCTCTCTTCTGCCAGCCTGACATTTCCTTAGCCAGTTCCAAGCCCAGTGTACCATTTTAGCTGACGTGGGTGAGTGTTTCTCAGGGACAGCAGATGGATGGAATGACAAATAGCAGGATGGCGGGGACAGCTGAGAAGTGCTTTTTCCTGTGCTAGAACTGTTGGCTGTGCACGTGCTCCTGCGTAGTCTAGACACGCTGTGGGAGCATCCCTGTGTGGTAGGGGACAGTCAACGGGTTGGCTTCTATCTTCACTGTGATGCGTACTCACCCACACACCAATGCAATAACCAACCCATTGTATTAATTTGAGGTTCCCCAAAGCTGACCTGATATAGTCATTTGTTTGGCCCCAGGCACTGTCATAGGAGAAGACAGGGTCATAACAGGTGGCTAACGAGCAGGTCATTGCTGTGGTCACCTCTGGATGACTACAGAAAGAACATGGCCCAAGGTTGGTTTGGTCTGGTCTGAGTCACTGGCTCCCAATTTTCATTGGTTAAAAAATTTGCCCAGGTGGGCAAGAGAGGTGGCTCAGCAATTAAGAGCATTGATTGCTCTTCCAGAAGACCTGGGTTTGATTCCCAGTAACCACACGGTGGCTTCACTGTCTGTAACTTCAATTCCAGAAGATCCAACTCCTTCTGGTCTCCTTGAACACTGCATGAATATGGTGCACAGACAAATACAGGCAAAACACTGATACTCGTGAAACAATAAAATAAAAGTTAAAGAGAAAAGGGGAGAATGGAGCTGGAGAGATGGCCCAGCAGTTAAGGGATCTTACTGCGCTTCTAGAGGACCCAGGTTTAATTCCCAGCATCACATAAGAATGCACAACTGTAACTCCAGGGCCAGAGAATCCAACACCCACTTCTAGCCCCTTGAAAGCACTAGGTACACTTGTGGTGTGCAGACATACAAGCAAAAAAGTCTCCCACAGAAAAAATTGAGGGAAAAAAAAGGCACTTCAAAGGCTGAGGCAGGCAGATCTCAGTGAATTCCCGGCCAGCTATGTCTACCTAGCAAACTCTAGGACAGCCAGGGCTGTCTCAAAATAAGCAAACAAGAGCAACATAAAGATCTGATCAAGTGTGCTAATTCCATAGAACCTTGGCCTTACCTGTACCCAGAAAACATCCTCGAGTTGTAAATTCTTGGGTTCGTGGTAAGAGGCTGACATTTGGATTGGTGATTGCTAGTAAAGCATTGTTTTGTGTAGAGGTGTTGTGGGGTGTGGCATTTGAATCAGCGAGCTAAGGAGGTTCCACCTTTACCCGCTGTGTGTGTGTGTGTGTTTGGTGGGTGGGGCAGCTGGATGTAGGAAGCACTGTCCAGTTGTCTGGATGGTCAGCATGGAGGAACAGACAGAGGACAGGTAAATTCACTGTCTACCCTGGAGATGGAAGACCAGTTTCTGTCCTTTATCAGCACTCTAGGCTCTCCGGCCTTGGGACTGTAGGATTAATACCTGTGGCCCCTGGGTTTCAGACCATCAATCTCAGGCTGGGCTTCCTGTCTCTCAGGACTCTGAACTTGACCTAAACCACAGTTCTGCTTCCCTGATCCCTAGCTCATGGTTGGCATACCGTGAGATTTCTTAACCTCCAAAGTTGTGTGAGCAAATTCCCCTAATAAATCCTTTCATATCTGTCTATGTGTCCCATTGCTTCTGTCGCTCTGGCCAATCATGACTAATTCCCCATATAATTCACAGTACTGGGACTTCCAGCATCATGTCCTTACTCACTGTCTGAGGTCTCTAGTGCTGCATATACCGTCTAAATCATTGTGTTCACAATGGATTCATTTGCAGCCTCTCCCAAGTACTGACCAGCACTAAATACATTGTCTGGTGAACCATTCTGGCCTACAGATCTTTCACTGGTTTCCTGGGGCAGGGCCATTTACTGTGCCATTTGTCCCTTTTCTTATCTCTTTCTTTTGTAATAGCTTATTTAAGACACATGGATGTTTTATCTGCATGTATGTCTGCGTACCATGTGTATGCCTGGCACCCTCAGAGGCTGGGAAGAAGGCATCTGATCCCCAGGAACTGGAGTTACAGATGGTTGTGAGTTGCCACATGGGTGATGGGAATCTCTGGGTCCTCTGGAAGAAAAGCCAATACTTTCAACCACTGAGTCTCCTCTCTAGCCCTTTTATTTTTCTCTAGCTTGTCCATTATTCAAGTTTTAGATCACACACACACACACACACACACACATCCCACACACACTGTGTGGGTCATATAGCAAACAGTATGTATGTACTAAAGCTGTGCATTATCCAGCCCTGCAGGCATTTCCCATGCTCTGGGAAGCCACACACACCTGCAACAGTACAGGGACAGAGGGTAGAGTGCAAAAACAGTGTAAAAACAGTGGCACCACTGGAGTTCAGGGAAGGGTTGAGCCAGTTCCAAGAAGAAAGGGACAAATATTTTCTCAGTGTCATTTATCTTCCCATGTTAAATTTCCAGCAATTCTGAGCTTAGAATCTACCCAAACCACCAATGAGAAAATAGGCACTGAGAGCCGGGTGGTCACCACCTTTAATCCCAGCACTCGGGAGGCTGAGGCAGGTGGATCTCAATGAGTTCAAGGCCAGCCTGGTCCACAGAGTGAGTTCCAGAACAGGTTCCAAAGCTACACAGAGAAACCCTGTCTTGAAAAAAAAAAACAAAGAAAGAAAGAAAGCAAGAAAGAAAGAAAGAAAGAAAGAAAATAGGCATGAAGAGGTGAAGTGACTCACCATTACAGGACTGGGATTTGAGCCTCTGTCACCTACTGCAGCTCCTGCCTCCTATTCTCCACCATCTGGGATTTGGGCCCACTTACACCATAGTTACACAGTCCAGATGTGACTGGGGAAAGGGAAGAAGGGAAGTTATTCTAGGTTAAGGCACCCATCCAGGGGCTGGAGAGGCGGCTCAGTGGTTAAGAGCATTGACTGCTTTTGCCAGGGACCCAGGTTTGATTCCCAGAACCCACATGGCAGATCACAGTTGCCTCTATGACTCCAGTGTGGGGATCTGATGTCTTCTGGCCTCCAAAGGTACCAAACATGCACATAAATACATGCTAACACTCACACATGGAAAATAAATCTTAAAAAAAAAAAAAAGGCTTCAGTATAAACGAAAATTTCAAAATGTGCATGAGCCTAGCAGGGAGATGTTCAGACTGGCTGGGTTGGATGTTTCTAATCACAAATGGCTCTAAGTTGCTACTTAGTCCTCTTCCCTTCCTCAGCCTTCTAGCATCCCATTCATTTAGTCACAGAATTTAAAGCCATGTTACATGAATTTTGGCAATATCACTTTTGACACCTTACTTTCCATGAACATTTTTGTACAGATCTTTTAAAAAAAAAATCTATCTATGGGCTGGCAAGATGGCTCAGTGGGGAAAGGAGCCTGCAGGAAAAGCCTGAAAAATTGAGTTTGATCCCCAGGACCTACACAGTGGAAGGAGAGAACTGACTTATTAAGGTTGTTCTGCCTCCATGTGTGCCATGACGTGCAGGTGCACACACACACAGAACGCATGAATACATGTAAACTGGATCTGTGCCTCCTCTAATTGCTACCTAGCGTTTTAAGCACTCCCAGGTCCTTACGTAGTGTTCACAGCAGATAGGCTAGGGCTGATTTGGAAGGATGTGAACCAGGATTCTCCGGCAACACGGTCAGCTCTGCGTTGTACTGGTAACCTCCCATTTGCAGGTTAGTCGTGCTCAGTGACAGCCCACCCTGGTGGGAGGGAGCTGCAGTCCCCTGCTGGCTTGGTAAATACCGGGCCTCATTCCTAATTTATCCCTTGCCTGAGCTGTGACCCAGATGCATTCATTTGAAAGAGGCCTGACTGGGTTTGCAGACAGGGCTTCCCTCGTCTGAGACTTAGAGAAAATTCTACCACCGTGGTAGAAAAATGAGAAGTACAGCTGCTTAAAAAATAGAGACTAGATGATGGAAAACTCACCTAGTCCATCTTGTTCCAATCAGAGAACTGGTCCTCTGTGGTAGACACAGGGGTTTGAGGCAGGACAAGCAGTAGAATGAAGGTAGCTTGAAAAACTCTGAGACAAACAAATTAAACAAAACAAAACAGGTAAATAAAATCAAACCAGACCTATATTGTCCACCCAGTTCGCTAGAGATACCGGAAGGTCTACCCATTTTTGGCTCCTGCATCATAATTACAGTACCACTTGGCACCACTAGATGGCAATCCTGTTCTAAATGCAAGCAATTATGTCTAGTATTTCAAATGGATTGTTTTCAACCTATCAGGTTGGGGGAAAGTCTTGCAACTTTTCTGTTGATGGGGATATGGAAAAATCAGAAAACTAGACACTGCTTGTGGGTGTTTAAATTGATCATTTCATTTGGAAGAGAAATATTTTAATTATTTCTTTTATTTTTGAGATATACTTACACCATTTCCCCCTTCCCTTCCCTTCCTCCAAACCCTTCCATATACCCCTCCTTGCTCTCTTTCAAATTCATGGACTCTTTTTTCATTAATTTTTGTTACATGAACATATAAATGTCATATATAACATATATGTTATGTTTACATGTAACATACATATTTATTTACACATGTTCCTAAGTTCCTGGGTAACTTGTCTGCAGTTACAGAGCTAGTAAATGACAAAGCCACAGCCATACTCTACTTTGCACTGTATAGCACGTGCTTTGCACATACTGGAAAGCATGTAGAGAAGTGTTCACCGAAGCACTGTCGGCACCGTCAAAAGTTAACTTGATAATCTATTAGTATGGCAGTGATCGTGAGGGAATGCCACAGAGTACTTAAAACTAATGCCAGTGCTGGCTGTGGGACGCATCTTTAACCCCAGCACTTGAGAGGCAGAGGCAGGCAGATCTCTGTGAGTTTAAGGCCAGCCTGGTCTATGCAGTGAATTTCAGGACAGACACAGCTATGTAGAGACCTTATCTCAAATAGTAATAATAATGTTGATGATTGACGACGATGATGACGATGACGATGATGATAAAATGCACCATATTTACTTGTGGTCAACCTGGATAGATCTTGAGAACCAATTGCTGAGGGCAGGGCATAGCACTCGTACAGAACATGAAAGGCCTTTGTTTAATTCCTAGCACTGAGAAAAGATTTAAAAAAAAAATCTAAAAACTAAAAAAAGGAAGCAAAACTTCCTTATTCCTGGAGACCAGTCCATGTCCTAAATCTATAAAGGTATATATTAGAAAGATCCAAACATGCTGATGTTTGTCTCACTGAGGAGGGGAATGGGGTCAGGGAAACAGTGGACTCATCTGTTAGTGTTCCTTATATTTCTCATCTTTTTATAGCTCTTAAGCAAAATGGGAGAACCTCAAACCCCAAACCAGAATGTTGTTTTATATTTATCAGACTCGTGGGGGTGGGGGCAGAAGGAAGTCAGTTCTGCCCTATACTTAGGGTTGATTGCTTTAGAATGGTTTCCTCTAGGTACCAGCTCCAAACATGTTAAGTGTTTCTTTAAAAACAGATGTTTGGCTATTCCCTTGCTTCACTTTTCTGGATCTGGGGGAGGGCAGGGTAAGTTGTAATCAAATGTTAATTGCTCAGGTGGAAAGCTGCAGTGATTAGAACAAATTACCCCCTTCTAGGCCTCTTAAAGCTGGTAGGCAAATTGGTTACCTAGAAACACAGTCTTGCTAACCAGCCCTCTTCCTGTATTTGCCAAGGTCACATGCTGACAAGTTTCCCTATAACTTAAAAATAGGCTCTTAGAAGTTAATGTTCTCAGATCATCCCAGGCTAATGGCTACAATGAAGGGGTCGGGTCTGAAGGGGAAGAAAGTTATTTTGGGTCAAATTGGAATTGATTTTTATTGTCAGTGTCTCTGCCATTCTAAAGCAATGAATAATTACATCAGGTTGTTTCTGCAGTACTGGGGCTAAGGCCAAGCCCTTGTACATGCTGGGTAAATGTTCCACTATGGAGCTATATCACCAGCCCTGAATTATATTGGAAAAGAGAATATACTGAGCTTTGTCTCAAAAGCTAAGAACTTCCAAATCTTATATTTCTGTAAGGAAGTCGAGATGGCTCAGTGAGCAAAGACACTTGCTATCAAGTCAGACAAGCTGAGTTAAGGATTCCCAGAACATGGTCTGGAGAGATGGCTCAGTAGTTAGGAGTACTTGCTATTCTTGTGGAGGACCCATGTTCAGCTCCTAGAACCAACACTGTGTTTCCAACCACCTATAACTTCAGATCCAGGATATCTGATGTCCTCTTCTAGACTCAAAACACACAAAATCTTTTTTTTTTAAATATTTTCATTTTATTTGTATTGGTGTTTTGTCTGCATGTATGTGTGAGGGTGTGAGATCTTGGATTTACAGACAGTTGTTAGCTGCCATGTGGATGCTGGGAATTGAACCTGGGTCCTCTGGAAGAGCAGTCAGTGCTCTTAACCGCTGAGCCATCTCTCCAGCCCAACACACAAAATCTTTAAAAATATTTTTATTAGATTCTTTTTTTATGTGTTTGGCCTTCATGTATGTATGTGCACCACATGTGTGCTTGGTGCCTGAGAGGTCAGAAGATGGTATCAGATCCCCTGGGACTGGAGTGACAGATGCCTGTGAACCATGTGGGTTCCAGGAAATAAAACCTGGGTCTCTGGAAGAGCAGCAAGTGCCATCTCTCCAGTCCCATAAATTCAAGTTTTCAAAAAGAAAAAAAAAATCCCCAGGACCTAGGTGGTGGAAGGAGAACCAACTCCACAAAGGTGTCCTTTACGTCTATGTGTGCACTGCACAGACACCACACAATGCATGCTATAAAAGGGTAAATGTTCTTTAAAGCCTTCAGTAAAGTGTGATATGGTAGTGCACACCTCTAATCCCAGCCCCCAAAGCTGAAAGAGGATTGCTGTGGCTCAACTAGGTACAGTGACATTGAATATTCAGGGCAAGACTGGGCTGGCTAAGCACTAAGGCCAGACCCCGCCTCAAAATAAAATAAAACTCTAATATACAAAACATTCTATACTCAGAAAACCTTTCTCACTGGATTTTAATATATACCGTTTAGAGGGAAAGGAGGCATTCAAAAATTGAGTAATATTGTTACTCAAGTTTGATCTTATTGTTCTATGCCTTTAATAGTGACCATTTCTTGAGTCTATTTTCCCATGTGGGCCCTCACCTTTTGGGTTCAAGATGTCTTCCTGCCTTGGCCTTCAGAGCAGCAGGACTGTACACATGTGACACCATGTCCAATTTTCCTTTTTAAGGTTAAAAAAATGCCCGTGTGTGTGTGGGTATATAGATGTGGGCACAGGTGCCCTCAGAGGCCAGAGAGTAGTACATCAGAGTCCCTGAAACTAGAGCTAGACTATTGTGAGCTGCCATGTGGATGCTGGGAACCAGGCGTGGGTTCTCTTGAAGAGCAGCCACTGACTGCTCCTAGCCATCAAGCACTCTATTAACACCTCTTCCCTTTTTTTTTTTTTTTTTTTTTTGTTATTCGAGAAAGGGTTTCTGTGTAACTTTGGAGCCTGTCCTGGAACTAGCTCTGGCCTCGAACTCACCTTCCTCTATCTCCCAAGTGCTGGGATTAAAAGCGTGCCCCACCACTGCCTGGTTCTCCCCATTTTTAAAAAATGTGTGTTTTGGGGCTGGAAAGATGACAGCAGTTAAAAGGTTTTTGCTTTCAGAGGATCAGAGTTTGGCCCCCAGCGCCTGTCTGTCATCTCACAGCTGCCAGTAACTCCAGGTCCAGAGGATCTGATGTCGTCTTCTGGCCTATGCAGACCTATGGCACACACTCACACAGACATATACTAATACAGATACATAAAAATTAAAGAAAAAATCTTTAAAATGTGCATTTCCTTTTCATCAGACCGAGACTTGAGCCAATGTCGTAGGAGTATCAACTGTGGATGAGTTGTGAGTCTGTAAGGAAGGAAGCCTGCCTGGAGCTGTGGTCACAGTGCCTGTCCTAACATTAGCATTTTCCAGGTCAGCCTTCAAACGCGACTCAACACAGGAACTCTCCAGGGAGCTTTGAGACTTTCAGCTCTGACAGGAACTGCTAAGGCAACCAGCTTTTTGGAGTGAGCAGCTACTGTGTTCTCTGCCTTCTGGCATGGATCACCACTGTTGAACTACCCAGTCCTATAGTTTACGTCAACCCAGTAAATCTTTTTATATTTTCTTGGTTCACTTCCTCTAGTGAACCTAATACATTTCTCCATCTACATCTTACTTTGTCAGATTAACTATGGCTGAGAGCTCACTTAGGACATCTTCTTTTATGCATTTATATAGAACTCAGTAAACTAGGGGCGTAGTGGTAAAATTGTGAACTTAAAAATAAAGTGCAAAGCTTGACAGTAGGGCATGTGTCCAGCACACACAGAGTTTAGTCCCTGCACCACAAAACATATAAGTCAAAACAATTTTCAGGCCCATGAAATTACCCCACAGATACAGCATTTAAATAAAAACAAACAAAACCACTTTATTACTCTTATTTTTTTTCTTTTAAAAAAGCTTGTTACAACCAAAAAAAAAAAAAAAAAAAAAAAAGCTCGTTACTCATGACTAGCTTGATCTACAGAGTAAGTTCCAGGATAACCAGAGGTACACAGAGAAACTGTGTCTCAAAAAACAAAAAGATGAAACTAAAAGTTCATTATTTATATGTATGCTTGTGTCTGTGCATATGAGGGTGTCCTCAGAGTCCAAGAAAGGGTGCTGGATCTCCTGGACCTGGAGTTATAGGGAGCTGTGAGCTGCCAAAGATGGGAGCTGGGAACCAAACTCTGGTCCTCTGAAAGCAGGAAGCATTTAACTGCTGAGTCAGCTAAGTTATCTTTTCTTTTTATGACTAATAAAAACTAAATGTGATTAAAGAACCTGTAATTTTAAGTTAGTAGTTCTAACTTAAACTCTACAAGATTTACTTTATAAAATAGAAAACCTCTCCCAAGGAAATAATGGCATTTATTTAACTTTCTCAAATCCAAGGACAACCTATCAAACACAGAAAAAAGAAATTGGATTATATCAGTGTTGCTCTTAGCTGAAAAATCCCACAACAGTATGTTTTTGTAGTAGATGGTCTGCTGACTGACACCAGAAACAGATACTAAACCCTAACAATGGTGACCACTGCTGGGGCTTATCTGGTATGGAAAAGGATCTGGCCCACCTGTGGTGAGTGTTCTAGCTTTCTAGGCAGCCAGGCTTACTCTGGGCCAGATGATCATGTATGAATGAACTCAATGTTAAGAAGTTTTCCCCTACTGGTAAGAGTCCTACTGTATAAAACACCTCTTAGGACACTGTTACAGTGGTGACGGCTGATGTGCTCTCCCTCTTCACACCCTGGTGGTATGGGACCCTCACCTCCCTCCCTGAGAACCCTAGGGGCATGCTTGGCACATGAAGCTTCACTGCCTTCTGATCTCAATTCAAAGACTGGGCATTTTGCCAGGGACACAAAAAGATTTGCAAGAGAGTCCAGAAGTCACCAAGGTGATCATCAATCCTGTGTGCCCGCTTCTGGGTACGTAATAGCAGAAGTAGTACAGCTGGTTCAGTGCTGACTTCTGGACTTTCTGGACGTCCCAACAAATTACATCTTCAGTTTGTGTTAATGTAACGCTCAGATTGGCTGAATGTTCCCAAGTAATATCCTGGCCTCTAGTCCAGCTTCGGAATGCTCTGATTTTTTTGTTTTTCTGTATATTCTTCTAGTCGAAGAAGCCATTTGGCCCAGTACTTGGAACAGAGCTCTTCATCCATGAAATGAGGGTGCGCAGGGGACCCGTCTTTATAGGCCACCACGATTAAGCCACACTGAACCTAGAAAGAAATACAGCACAGCTCCAGTATCTCCTCTTGTTCTAGGGCAAACTATCCAATGTTAAGCACTCTACAGTAGTAGCTCCAAACCGGTTTCTAAGATGAGCTGGTTAAAGATTGCACCAGGACACAAAGAGGGCAAATGAAAGACTGAAGAATGGACCGTGCTCATTAAGCAAGAATGGGGGTAGGGAAACAGCCCGAGAAGGGAAAAGTGCTCTGTAGATGAGAGAACCCTAAGGAACAGTCAGTGGTGTTATAAAGAGTAAATCCCAACACACACACACACACACACACACACACACACACACGCACACACACGCACACAAAAGCTTATCAAGCAGGAGCTCAAGGTTCTGACCTGAAAGCTGTAGTGGGCATCATGGTTTACAGCACCCATGTACGCCACAACTTGTAGTGGGTTGTCATACGTATTTTTAATAAAAGGCTTTGGTTTCTCTGATGTCTTCCAATCAATCAGACACAGCTTGCCTCTAAGGAGAGTCCAGAGGAAATCTTTGTAAGTAACAGTTCAAATTGAAAATTTCAGGCCAGCAAGATGGCTCAGGGGGTAAGGTGCCTGCTGCCAAGTCTGACAATGCCTCGGAGAGCATGATAAGAGACCAAATCCCACATGTGCACCATGGTGTGGGAGTGCATGCATATGTGCGCACACACACACACACACACACACACACACACACACACACACACACACACACGCACACACGCATACACGCGTGCGCACACAAATAAATAAATTAAATGTAATTTAAAAATCCCCTGAAGCCAGGTGGTGGAGGTGCATGCTTTTAATCCCAGCACTTGGGAGGAAGAGGCAAGTGAATTTCTGTGAATTCGAAGCCAGCATGGTCTACAAAGTGAGTTCCAGGACAGCCAGGGATACACAGAGAAACCCTATCTCAAAACAAAACAAAATCCCCTGAAGCAGAAAAAACTCCACTAAGTTAACTCTTCTCTTTTGTCTGTTGTGTACTTTAATTTTGGTTCCTCAATGACTGTTGCGTCTATCCTCCATTTTCCAAAATAGGCTTTATTTCCTAGGGTTAGAAGAGCATGACAGGCATGATCTTCATGCCTAGAATTCTCGCAACTATGATGTGGAGACAGGAGAATAGTCACGAGTTCAAAGCCAGCCTGTGCTATTGAGTTCACGCCCTCAGGGGGAAAGCCATGATGGATTGACTGGACAGTTTCAACAACAGGGAATTCTATTATACACGAAGCACTCAGGAATAGGAAGCACATTTTTCAAGTTCAAATAATAATTCTTTATTCCTTGGGATTTCCTTGGATTCCTTTACTTTAACAGCTGGCAGTAACTAAAATTACAGCTACATCATGATCTTAGTTAATTTTTTTTTGAAGCACAATATATCAGTAGTAAGGAACTCATTATAGGCTGATTACACATTATGGCACTTTAAAATAAAAGCTAAGGTTCAATTCGTGGGAACCTAAAATATATAGACATAAAAGTAAGGAGATCTGGATCCTTGCCTAAAGGTTTATATACAGACAGACACTTCTTCACCCCATCTATTCTGATATGATACAATACCCACTAACTGTAGATATTCAGAAGATTAGAGTGTAGGGCCAGGCTTGGTGGCATACGCCTTTAATCTAAGCAGTCAGGAGGCAGAGGCTGGCATATCTCAATGAGTTCAAAATCAGCCTGATCTACATAGTGAATTCTAGGTCAGACAAGACTACGTGGTGAGACCCTGTCTGAAATAAAACCAAAAATAATAAAAAGAAACAAACGAAGAGAGCAATTCTGTCACTTGGGACAGCATGGATGGATAATGAACAGTATACTAAATGAAATAAGTCAGGGACAGAAATGATGTCAGTTACATGGAGCATCTAAAAAGTTAAATTCAGAAGCTGGGCATGGTGGCACATGCCTTTAATCCCAGCACTTGGGAGGCAGAGGCAGGTGGATCTCTGTGAGTTCGAGGCCAGCTTGGCCTACAAAGCAAGTTCCAGGACAGCCAGAGTTATATAGTAAGACCCTTATCTCAAAAAACTATGTAATCAGAGGTTCAAATGTCACACGCACAGATTCTACACTCTTCCTCCACATCCTGTTATTGCTCACATGCTTTATTTGGAATGGGGTATCTGTAGAAAATAGCCAGCCTTGGAATCTGGATGACTGGGGAAAAACAATAACAGCCACGACTTAGAAACCGTAGTGGGTTCAGAATCCTTATCATATCAGCCACTGCCTGGAAGCCAGGAAGAGAGCTGATGTTTCGGCCGACAGATCACCATACAATTTTTGGGAAAACAGGAAAAAAAGGGGGGAGGGAGCGGGGAGAAAACCAGAAGAAAACAACATTGATTAAAGAGGAAAACAGAAAAGAGCATGCAGGAATCAGCGGAGTCTTCTTGGAGAGAAGGGAGAAGGGACAGGCTGGAAGACAGGCCATGCTGGGGCTATTGAAAACCACACCACTTTGATTTTTATATTGGCATCATAGTGTTTTCCCTGCTCTATTTCTCCCACCTCCTGCCCTATTCCCACTTCTTTACTTTAAAAAGGTGGAGGTCACAATTCCTCAGGCACATCTAGAAACGGGTTAAGAGACGCCTGCCCGTGGACATCACTGCACCGCCCATTGTGATGGAAACACTCTCGTACTTACTGGTACTCAGCCACACAGTCCAGCATCCCTACATACTTCAGGGTCTCATGCTGAACAGCGCTTTCCAGGGCTTGCACACCAGTAATTTCTTTCAAAATATGCTGGACACTTTTGATATAGCCAGACTGGAGGTGTTCTTCTCTCCCTTCTAAGTTCTCCTGGGGTGAAAGTATGCTTTCCAAGGCTTCATGGAACTGTTTGCCTTGTAAAAAGGTATCTAAAGAGAAAATCAAGGAAAAATAAAAACTGAACCAACTGAAACCAAACCAAAGCAAGATTTAAACTATATACATTATACACAAGTTATCTTTAAACAGCAACACCTTAGACACAAAATTTCATCCTTTGTTTTTGTAGGGAGGGTCTTGTTGGTACTACAGGATGGCCTTCAGTGTGCGGTCTTCCTACTTAAGTGTCATGTGTGGTATATACAGCTATGCTCAGCAAGATTCAGTTTCCCATAAAACTCAAGAATGTACATTCACCCCACCCTCCCACGCCTGAGATAAGGTCTCACTATGTAGACCAGGCTGTTTTTGACTTCACAGAGATCCATCTGCTTGCCACTGCCTCCCAAGCGCTGGAATTAAAGGCATGTGCCACCATGTCTGACTTATCGTCAAAAAATATTTTTAAAACGTTTAAAAGAAAAACCACAGGGTCGACAAAGCTGTAAATTTCTTTCTTTTTAATGTGTAAGAGTGTTTTATCTAAATGTATGTCTGTGTACCACATGTGTGTGCCTGTTGCCATGGAAGCCAGAAAAGGGCATTGGGACTCCTGGGACTGGAGTTCCAGGTGGTTGTGAGTCACCACATGGGTGTTGAGAATCCAACCTGGGTTCTCTGGGAGAGCAGCAAGCCCTCTCAAACACTGAGCATCTCTCCAGCACCCAAGCTGTAAATGTTGGCAGCTGCCCTGAGGACGGAGTTGAAGAGGAAAAGGGACAGCCATTCCTTTCTGAGATAGCCATGGAGGTCTGCAAGCAGCCATGTGGAAGGAGTGAAAAAGCCAAAAGAACCAGAAAAAACGTACATAGGTTCTGGTTAGTCCAAATGACAGACAGACAGACACACACACACCAAAAAAAGGAAAATTTCTAATTTTGAGCCAGGATTCATAAAGGTGGCAGATCTAACAGAGCTACTTGTAGCTCAGTGGTGACTACATGGAGACCGTGGGCTTCTAGGAAGGAAAAGTACATTATTTCAGTAAGGGGATAATTATCCCTCCCATCTCTTAGCATAGTGTTGGGCGAATATACCTTCCTGAAGAGTGGTCCCTTAGGCTGACTGACCTGTCCAATTGGATAAATTCTTCTGTTTTGGGTAGGTTGTAATCTTAGGTCTCCACCCAGGTTGGAGGGAGATTTCATACTTTTGAGCAGAAGGAAATAGCTTTCACTTAGAAGGCCTTAATGGAGCCCCGATCAAGACTACAGTAACAATGTGTGCCTAGCAGGCACAGCTAAGCATCTCCCTAGCACTCCTTATATTCTTTTAAGTTAGGAAAAGGAAACACAAACATATTTAATAAAGGCAAGAATGCTATATTGTCACTTGATTGTTGGTAAAGGAGAAAGAGGGTGGGTGCACTGCTAGGCTTGGTAGTGGGTGGTGCTTTCAAACATTACTTAATTTTTATGCAACTGAGCAAGATAATGAAGGTGGCTCCTCAACTAACCTAGACTGTCCTGTTAGTTTACCCAAAGCAAGAGTACCCTGGCATAAGTATAATCCTGGCAGAGCCAGGAGCTAAGTCCAGGGGGCATGATTTATTTATTATTATTATTATTTTAAATCACAGACTTTTTAAAAATTTATTATTATGTATACAGTATTCTGCCTGCATGTCTGCCTGTAGGCCAGAAGAGGGCGCCAGATCTCATTACAGATGGTTGTGAGCCACCATATGGTTGCTTGGGAATTGAACTCAGGACCTCTGGGAGAGCAGCCAGTGCTCTTAACCGTTGAGTCTGCGGGGCATGTTTTAGATGCACACAGAGGCACATGCTTGCAGAGAGACCCACAGAAAGAGGAAAACAATCTCATCCACATGAGGTCACAGTAAGCCATACTATGTTAAGTTCTACATAAGCAAAAATTGAAACTGCTTCTGGGAAATGACCTGAAGAGTTAAATGGAATTCAGTTTAGGAGGTAAACTACTCCACACATTTTCGGCCCTGCTGAAATGGTCTGCATGTGAAAGGCCTACAAGGAATTTAATCCTGGTGGAATTAACATTTAAAGAGATGCAGTGTTAGCTTACACACCATTTAACCAATCAGAAAACAAACTTGTTAAAAACAGGAGGGGATGTTAAGTAGCAGAGCACTTGCTTAGCCTACACAAGGTTGTGAGTTTAACCACCAGTACTATCAAATAACCATAATAAATTACTTCATTCATTGCCATGCAAATAGGTAAATCCCAGCTACAGACCTATCCTGGCTAGATTCTTCACAAATATGTAACCATGAACATCTAGATCTCAGGAGCCCATGAATTTTAGGCTCAGGAAACATGAAACGTGATTCAACATATAAAATTTAAAAACATTTAAAAATAGGTTGGCTGGGCATGGTGAGTGCCAGTGATCCTTGCACTTGGGAGGCAGGAGGATCCCAAGAATAAGGTCAGCTTCCTTTCTTCTACTATTTCATGAACCCACCACATATGAGTACCCTACTTGAAAGTAAATTTGCTCATTGCTTAAAGTCCATATTAACAGAGAAACACAGCAGAGCCTTAGTCTAAAGCTGACCAGGAAATTGTCCGTCTAGACAGTGAGTTCATTCAGCTCCAAACAGAAGCCTTCTCCTTTATCAAGCAGGTCACCAGTGCATTTCTTTCTCTTTTTTTAATTTGGCCACAACATTTTTATTCCTCCACAGACTAGTTCTTACATCATGTCTACCAAACATCATGTGTTCCCCCTAATAAAATACAAGCCACTCCGTACCTACAGAGATGAGCCCTGTTCAGCCTGTCTTTTCTTTTCTTTTTTTTCTTTTATTGAGCTATACATTTTTCTCTGCTCCCCCCCCCCCTTCTACCTTCTCCCATGGTCCCCATGGTCCCAATTTACTCAGGAGATCTTGTCTTTTACTACTTCCCATGTAGATGAGATCCATGTATGTCTCTCTTAGGGTCCTCATTGTTGTCTAGGTTCTCTGGGATTGTGATTTGTGGGCTGGTTTTCTTTGCTTTATATTTAAAAACCACTTATGAGTGAATACATGTGATAATTGTCTTTCTGGGTCTGGGTTCCCTCACTCACACCAGTGCGTTTCTTTACTCTATGTCAAGGCCTGCCTATATGACCTGGCAGCTTTCTTTCATTTTTTAAAAATACTAACTAATTAACTTAGTGGTGTGTGTGTGCGCGCACTCCTGTTTGGAGGTCAGAGGATAACTTGCTGGAAATGGCTCTCTACGATGAGAATTCTGGGGATGCAGTTCGAGTCCTCAGGTTGGGCAGCAGGGCCTTCTCACCTGTGGAGCCTTCTTGCTTATGCCACCTTTACATTTCTTAGCAATAATTTTGGGTTCCTGACAATTAAAACATTCTTAGTTTAAGGAAAATCGAAACAATTTATCATGAGGAAACTATCAACTCTAAATTCTAGTGGCACAAATAAAAAACTTAGGATGTTGTTACGAGATTTTCATTTTGTTTGCTTACAGTTTAGTGGTTACCATTAGTCATTAAAGAGCACTCCCGGCATATAATCCTTGCCCTTTGCAGTTGGAGATTGTTATAAAACAGAGCCTCAGTCACTTTTGCCATATCCAGGTACCACCTACATAATTATATGCTTACACTATTCTGGTATTATCTTCCTAAGATACCTAAAAATAAGGACAATAATCTTAAAAGTGCTCATGTCACTAGGGGTACATATATTCTTGGGGAAACAAAGGCTAAGGAATGTCTATGTAAGCCCCAGTTTTAACCAAAACATCTATATAATCCTTATGAAATGAGCTCATTCTCCCACGCCGATGGTTTGCTCCCAACTCCCAGCTCCTCCACCACCACGGTCTCCTTATGTAGTCCAGACTGACTGAACATGTGATCTTCCCTCAGTCTCCTGACGGGTATGCACCACTGTGTCTGGCTCAAAAGTCTATTTTTAAAAAGAATGTTTTGTTTGTTTATTTCTAGACAGGGTCTTACTTTGTAGCTCTGGAACTCACTCTGAAGACCAGGCTGAATCAGAGGTCTATCTGCTTGCCTCTACCATCCTAGTTCGGGGGTTAAAGGTGTGCGCCTCTATGCCTGGCTGAAAAGGACTTGCTTTAAGGGAGCTACCTCACTTGTCTTAGAAGTCAAGTGTCAAAGGCTGCTTGAAACACATTGCACAAAAGTCTCAAAGAACTAGTAAAATGTTTAAAAATAAGAAAGTTGAAGGCTAAAGTTTATTTAACTCGTTTCTAGTCAAGAACATTTGATCAGTTCAATTAGTCAAAATGTAAGTAGGGATCAGGTGTTCTGAATTGTGGCCAGCCTTTAAACTTCCTGGTCAATTGACAATAATAAGTAGAACAATGGGTAATAATTAGATTCTGAGCCAAGAAAAAACTATTTAAAAAACCTAGACTTTTGTCAAGAGATGGAAAATAACTGATAGCTTGTTTACAACTCGAATGCACTTTATGCAGTTTTGTCAGATTACGCGATCTCTGTCTTTCCATTCTTTTCTGTAAAAACAGTAGCATCTAACAGGAGGACTGAGTGAGTTAGTAGACATTGAAGGGACTCTGGAAAGCTCAAGCATGGTGGGCGTGGCTCTGGCAGGCCTTGCCCTTCTCCCCCATTCCCTCTGCCTTGCTAAAAACCAGTAGATTACCTTCCTAAAGCTAGCCACCAAGGTCTATTCCCTTATTTGGCCACTTCCTCCTCTTGTGGCTGAACCAAGGTTCAGCTATCAAAGTACTGAAGTCCAGCTTAACATGCCCAATAAAAATTAAATACCTTATCCTAACACACAGTTTCCCCTTGTACTTTAATAAACAGGAGTTTTCCTATGTGCCACATCTGTCTCCTCTCTATCCAGAGGCAGTCCTTTGTCCCTCCTGGATAAATATCCCTGCCCCCTTTTCCTTGTCCTGTCTGTCCCAATCCTGTCCCCCCCCCCTTTATCTTCTGTGTTTATCTCTTATTTTCTGTCTGTCCCTATGGGGCAAATCAAGCTCCTTTGTGCTGAGAACGGAGGCCTTGGGGATCCTGAGCCAGGAAATGCTATCTGAAAGGAGTGCTTCAGTAAGTTTGTTTCTAAGCCTCATTTTTTTGGACAGGAATGCTCTATATCCTAGAAACCAGTGACCACACAAAACCAGAAATAAGAGAATTACTTGAAGTATATTCTGCGAATCCGTCTTCTCCCAGCTCCAGAACCATCCGCTGTTTCCACCTCTCCAGAAAGAAGCTCTGTTCGGGTGTCATGGTCTGCTGAAGGATGCGAGTCACACTGGGTGTCTCATGTCTTTGCAAAGGGATCTTCAAGGGACCCGAAGAAGCCCTGGGATGTGGCTTCCCACTTCTCTCTTCGTTGAAGATAGGAAACCAGTTCTCTGGAACTCTTGCCGGCTCCTTCTGCTCTGGAGCTTTGTGCTTCCACACAGGACCGAAGAGAACATCGTCTTCCTTTAACAATGACTCTGGGGTCTGGGCTGGGCCTTTGGACAAGACAGACCGCACTAAACGAGAGTACTTTCCTTGGTCTACTGTTTCATACGGGTTTTTTTTCTTCTGGCGGCACAAATAAGAGGAAGTGGAGAAACTCACAAGAGGGCTTGGTTTTACAGAAAATCTGTTTAAATGTCTAAGCAGCCTGCAGATGGTCAGAAGTGGCTTCATGTTTAGACTTTTCCCCTTCACTTTCTCTAGTTTGTCATGTTTAAAAGCATGCTGTACTCTTATCTTTCAAAAAACAAAACAAAAGTGGTGTTAGATTTAACATGTTTTATATATTCAAACTACCAAAGTGAAAAAAATCACACAAGAACAAACACTAAACTTCTGACATTTGGAGAAAAATCATTCCCAAGAAAGATTCATCAAAATTATAGGAACCCGCATTTGTTAAATGTCACTGTGTCAGCCGTCTGGGACAAGACACCTATATCTTTTTTTTTAAAGATTTATTTATTATGTATATAGTGTTCTGCCTGCATGCTAGAGAGTATACTGATACACAGGTCTCATTAGAGGTGGTTGTGAGCCACCGTGTGGTTGCTGGGAACTGAACTCAGGACTTCTGAAGAGCAGCCATTGCTCTTAACCATCACTCCAGCCCCAACACCCTAAATCTTTAATGTGAAGTAATGTGACAAGGCCTAGTGGCATTGGTCAGGATACTTATCACTCGTTAGGATGAGACAGGATGATGGTTGAGTTTGGGGTTGGCTTGGCTTTGTCTCTGAAAACAACCCACCCCAACGACACCCCCTTCCAACAAAACACCTCCGCCCACCACACACACGCGCGCACATACACACCCCAAAACCAAATTCACAAGTCTTTAACAGTTAAACACCGACACCATACACCAAACTCTTTACTAAACGCTCCGTATGGGCATTTCTCAGGTACTCTGCACACCCTTTAACATAAGTGCTATCATGACCCCGTGGTACAGACTCGGCTCAGGAGCCCCTGCAGGTCACCCGTCTCAGGTAGGGGCCCAACAACCTAATTCCAGAAAGTGACCTGTGCAGGTGTCTCCCATGGCGGGGACAGGACAACCGCAGCCCCTCGTGCACAGGGAAGAGACTCTTTAGAAAGACGCTCAGCCTACTGCAGGGTTCTGCCTGTACCTGAGACACCACCACGTTTCTGAGCCCAGAGTGCGGTCAACCTCTCGGGACCCGTACTTTGATCGGTCCCGCGCTTTCCCGAGAGGTGGCCCCAGCATGCACTGCGGCGCTCAGCCCCCCCCCCCCAGAGGCGTTCCTCCTCCTGCGAAGCCGCAGCGCGGGCGCCTCCAAGCCTCGCGTTCTCGCCCTCACGAGATCTTGCGTACGTCACCGTCTGCCGCCATCTTGGACCCTGGCTGAGCAATAAATTGCCCGGGCCGCCACGCGCGATCTTTCTCGAGGCGCGCCTCTCCGGGAGAGGGCTCGGATCCCGCGTCCCCGTCCCGGCCTTGCGGTGCCGGTGTCCGCGTGGCGCGGAGCGAGGGTAGGCCCCCGCGTTGCTTCTTTGCCCGGCTCCAAGATGGACGGCGGCGGGGACGGGGGAGGCCGCTCTGGGGGAGCACGTGGCTTGCCGCTGGCCCGCGCCCGGGGCTGCTGGGATGGTGGCGGAGTCCAGCGGCCTCCAGCCGCCGTCCGGCAAGGAGGCCGGCGGAGGCGGGGCCGCGGCCGCCCCTGAAAGGCGCCCCGGCGGCGGCCCAGCCTCTTCTTTCCTCGCACAGCCAGACAGCCTCTGCTCGAGGCCCGCGTCGCCATGGCCGCGGTTCCCGAGTTGCTGGAGCAGCAGGATGAGGACCGCAGCAAGGTGAGGTCCTCCCTGCTTTGCTACCTCTCTAGTACCGGTGCTTCCGCCGGCCCGGGGTTCGGGCGGTCCTCGCAAGGGAAGCGCTTGCAAGACCCGGAGCTCCCCTCCACCCCATTCCCAACGGCCCTTTGTAAATGCTTGCATGTGCGGGTCTCAGTGCTCCCTCATCCTCTGACCAGGTAGGACCGGACAGGTGGGACCCCGATTCTTGAGTTGTTGGAGCGGAGCCGACAGACGCTCTCAACGACAGACGCCAGTCGTTTGAGTGCGGCTGATACCTGGAGACCTTACCTTAGGAGCGTGTTTCAAGATTCCTGAAACTCAACTCCTTGATAATTGGAAAGCAAATCGGAGGTTCGCTGGCGATTCCTACTCACTTTTAAGAAAACGGCCTTTTCGTTTAAGCAAGTGGGAAAATTCCATCAAGAATCTGTAGCATGTTTCTTGCAACTTAAAAAAAGCTATTTGTGTCCTTGTGGGAGTTGTAAATTTTAGTAAATCCTGTGTGTTAATCGAAGTCCCGGGCTGCAAATATATTGAGGTCTGATGCAATACACGGAGGTTACTATGTAGACAGTTAAAGACCCCACTTTTATGGTCCTTTAAATTTGAATTTTGTAGGTTATGAGTCACAATTTTGTGTGCAGAGTCGTCAGTATAGTTTTTCCAACACATGAGTTTAAAAGGAATCTAAAGAACTATTAGGAGCTCTTAACGTTTTAAGAATACCTGTATTAGATTTTTAAAAAGTATTTGAATGGACAAACTTTCATATAGTAAGTAAATACCAGTCTGGAACACCAATTGGATTGTTCCAACAACGGTGCTGTTGGAACAAGGGACTGACTGTATGTGATGTTTTATTTCTTTTACTCTGGAAGAATTAGCAACTTTTCTCTCCCCTACTGGGTGGGATTCTGATGGCATTTTTTTCTCGTTTTCTGATACCTGTGTCCTTGTAACTTTGAGTAGAGTGAGCTATGTAAGAAGACTTGATCGCCTCTATATTAATTACTAATAGGTTTTAAAAATGAGTTCGCTGTCACCCTGATCCAGCAGAATTGGAGATGATTAAGGGTTTAATGCGTGCAGAAACATACCTACAGTGGAGAAAATTACATAGCTTTTGCTTCCTTCCCGTTTGAGTTAGAGAAATAGAGGGAAATTACTGCTTATAGAGCACGTGGTTTCGTTTTTGTTATCTGATCTGTACTAGGCTGGCGGATCTGGTCTGGATGGCAGAAGTTGCCTGTAGGAAATTTGGCAAGTGTCAAAATGGAACTGGAGTCCAAGTTGGGCAAATTTGTCAACTAATATATTTTACAATTTTATTTAAATGCTTTAATTTAGCTTGTCATTTCCATGAAGGTATAATTCTTGAAGTTGATCTAGTGACTAGTCCCTGGAGTTCTAATAATTAGAATTGCGGGGATGGTGGTGGGAAATGACCCTGGGACTCAACCTCTATGCCTAAGAGCCTTGCACCTTTTGTCAGGGTTCCAATTTCTGAAAGTCATTAAGTACTTGACATCATACCAGATTCATTGTTTGTCTTGGTGGGGTCCGTCGAATTTAGGTTAGATAGGTGCAGCAGCATTGTGTTGGGATGGTCAGGTTGTCCCTGGATAGTTCTTCGATTTTGAAAAGCTTGAGATATTTTTGACTAGATGGTGTTCATTGCCTGAATTCCAGCTTGCTGGGGCAGAAGGCTCACTTCAAGGCCAGCGTGAACTAGCTAGTATATCTCTTTAATTCCAGCGGTTAGGAGGCAGAGGCCAGAGGATCTCTGGAGACCAGCCTGGTAGTTACAGCGAGACTGTGTCTCAGGAACAAGAAAACTCGGAAAACAGAAAGTTGAGCCTATTTTAGCACTCAATTCTACAGCCATTTTTAACTAGGGATTCTCCTTGTTAGAGGGCTGGGAATGTACCAGTGCAACTTGTCTGTCTTAACATGTGCAGTGCCCTGAATTCAATCCTTCAATTTGACTGGAGGGTTGGTTAGGTGGACTTAATGAAAGGACACCTGTGCTCCGACCTGCTGCTGCTTCTTCTTTATAGACATTTGGGTTAACTGGTGGTTAGCATAGACAGCCTTGAACTTTGATCAGTACTGTAACTAGTCTAAATTTATCAGTTTTGTGCAGTGCAGTTTTGCGTTGCAGTCATAGGACTCAGGAAGTGTGGCGTCTCAAAGCTGCCTACGCCTTAGTTCTGGATCAGCAACTTGCACATGGTGCTTAGTGTCCCATTTGTGAGTACTTCAGCCGATTATGGTGTTTTCAAGTTTTGGCTGTATAAAGTAGCCTGCCAGCTTTTAGGTGATTTTCTGAGTTTGGCTTAAGTATGGTCTAAGTGCTTATTTGATGAGATTTTATAAGTGACTGGCATCTGATCTAGAACCTTAATTTTAACTCGGGCTTTCTGTCAAATTGTTTTGGGAGCCTGTCTTTTTCATAGTACACATAAAAGCTGACAGTTTACCTGGAGATGACAGTGACCACCTCTCATCTGTAAACATTGTCAGATGTCCTTTGGCACTGAGCAAATTTACCCTTAGTTGAAAATCATGAGGTTAAATCAGCTTTCTAAAATGGTGTCATGGGTGGGGTGAAGTTTGCCAGTTTATTGCAAGGGTTTAGATCTGTGGTTGATGGATTGTGAAAGGAAATAGCATGCTACATTCAACTTTGGTGAATATTTGAAGCCTTTTCCAGACTTATCAAAGGTGATAAAAGGTGAGCTTCAAGTTTGCATTTAACTTAGCATTACAATAGTACAGTTGTGTTGCTAGCACTGAGGTTCCCTTGCTACTGCACTCACAAAACATTGTCCCTGAAAGACTGTACCCGCAATCCTAACATACTATTCAAAAGCTTCACCTGCAGGATCAGGTTATAGGTCAGCATAGGCTGCCTAGTAGACGAGTAGCACGCATGTGTTTTTTTTTTAATTATTGTTTGGACATTATGTTGTGTTACCAACCTGTTTGAGTGGTTGAATGAGAAGAGTTTTACAAACCTGAATGTCTTAAGTTAGTCAAGTGTTCAAAATGTAGTGTGGTTACAATCTTGTGATACCTTAATTTTTTTTTTTGAAAGCGGGTTTCTCCGGGACTATATAACAGCCCTGGCTGTCCTGGAACTGCTTTGAGACTAGGCTGACCTCAGACTCAGATCTGCCCGCCTCTGTTTTCAGAGTGCTGGGAACTAACTACAGGGCAGACATCTTGTGGTAAACTTACTTCAGTAATACATAATTGAGAAATTTTTCTATATGGTCTAACTTTCCAGAAGTGACTTCATTGCCAAAGCATACCCTCCCGTTTTTTAATTTTTCAGTTTGTGTGGAAATATGTGGAAGTCGGAGGACACTTGGGAGTTTGTGCCCCCCATCCTGATGTTCAGATAATCAGGCTTGGCCACAGGTGCCTTCTTGCTGGCTTCAGCACCTATTCTCTAGTAAGCCATTGAATATCCTTCTTTTAAAAGCGGGAAGTGGAATCTTTTGCAATTATTTGATAATTGCCCAGATAGCTAAGATCTCTTGACGTGACCTAAGGTAGCAATTCGCCATAATATTCTGACTAGTACCTGGGCTTGCAGCCTTGTGAAATGATGATTATGTTTATCCATTCGCTGAGTACGCTGCACTGACCTTCTTCCCAGTCTCAGTTCCTGTTCTGGGAACTTGGGGCTGAGTAGCCTCCAAATGCCCTGCAGTCGCAGTGTTCTACTGTAGATTGCTTGTGTGTTGGTAGACTACTAGTAAGAATGGCTAGTGTCAGCAGGGATGGGTCTTTCTGGATTCCATCTCACCAAGATGAGTGGTGCAAATCTGATCACTTTCTGCAGTCCTTCTAGTTCACGTTCATAAGTTACTTTTTACATTTGTTGCATGAGTGTGTGCCTCCCACTTGCAGAGGTAAAAGGAAAATGGCCTGACTGGCTGAGCTATTTAGAGAGTACAGTGCTTATGAATGCTTCAGTTGCTTTTTGTGCACTAGTACCACATGTATTGACAGAACACATGCAGATGAATTGCATAAATTTAGTTATCTTCTGGATAGGAGTAAACAGTAGGATTGATATTTGATTCACTTAATACCGTAATTTGAATTTAGGACTGTTACGTATATGTATGTTTTTCTGCATTAGAAATGGAAAATAGAAAAATCATTTAAATAAGAACAAGTAGGTTTTTTTTCTTTTGTGCTACTTTTTTTGTAATGATCAAATGAAAATGGAAATAATAGGGAATGACACTGTATGACTAGGCTCCCTTCCCTCCCCCAAGGTTGCTTTGTGTAGCCCTAGCTCTCCTGGAACTTGCTCAGACCAGGCTGGCCTCTATCACATCCACATGTACTGCCTGGCGCTGTAAGACTTCTTAACACTTTACAAAAGCTGGGCTAGATTGACAAAGCATTTTGATTGTATGGCTCTGGTCTAAAGGAGAGCTTGCAAGTACTCTGACAACCTAAGCAGTTAGTTACCATGTCTCATTTTTGTTTCTCCTGTGTTCTGAGGTTTTGAAGTCAGGCCATTTACATAGTGTAGCTGCTTGGAACAGGTTGGCCTTCTGCCACAGCCTTGTAAGTGCTGAGACTACAGTTTTAAAGCTTTACTAGCAGTGCTTTAATCCTTAGGGGCTTGAGTTCAAGGTCTACATAGCAAGTACCAGGCCTTCCTCAAAGATAGTTAACAATGCTTCCTTACTCTGGTGAAGTGGGTAAACATACTTGCTGAGGGATAGATGTGGTAGGGGAATATTAAGTTTGTGTGAGAGTGGATATTGTTTTAAATTTGCTCTACAAATATTTTAAAGGGTCTCTCAGCAAGAGATAACTATAATAAAAATCTGGCTTGCCCAAGGTTGGATTTGGTTCTGAAGCATGTTACCACCATGGTTACCTTCCCTCTTCTGATTTAAATGAATTTTCCCCTCTATCCCCAAGGCATTTGTCCCAAATTAGGCACATAGTTGGCCAATACTGTGAAGTAATAGGCAGTACCTTCATGCTTCAAGATCCAGGGAAAGGGGCTGAGTCAGCCTGGATAGGGCTTACTTTCAGATTCTAGGAGTTTCCATGTCAACAGCTCATGCCTGTGACACTAGCTCCAGGGAATCAGATCTGGCCTTAGCAACAAGAGGACAGACCAGTAGACAAAAACACACGCTTTTCTTTAGACGGAAGAGGTGCTCTGCAAGTGTCCAAAAGGGAAGCAATCAACATGGCTGCCTAAACATGACCTGAACAAAATAATTTTATGTTGGGGGTTACCCAACATGAGAAACTGAGTATTAGTTAGCATTAGAAAGGTTGAGAACCACTGAATAGCATATTAGCTCTAGTAACCTAGATATGTGACTTTAAAAATAAGGGAATGAGCCAGGTAGTGGTGGTTCATGCCTTTAATCCCAGCTCCTGGCCCATCTCTGAGTTCAAGGCCAGACTGATCTACAGAGTTACCCAACAGGGCAGCCAGGGCCCCACAGAGAAACTGTCGCAAAGTAAAAAAAAATAAGGAAGTGATTACTCAGAAGTATGGACATTGTTGCTGAGTTCAAGAAAATGTACTCTAGAGAAGTGTCCCAAAGATAGGCTGCCCTGTGTATCTACTAGTACTGCCATTTTGAAACCTGGCTTTTGGTTTTATTCCTATCCTAAGAGCCCACCTGACCATAACAGTCATGAAAGATGAAATGACAGCTTGCCTTTGCAGTTTATATGTTGATAATTTTTGGAGGCTGTGTCTACTTAATAACACACAGAGGGAAGATTGCTTATTAGAAATATTAAGCAAAGTTGTGATTTAAAAATTCCCTTGAACTTCAGGCTTTCAAGTGTGTTCAGCCTCTTGACATATACTCTGGTTATAGAAGAAAACTCATGTTCTATAAGCAAGCATATTCTGTATTCTCATAAGAATGCATATTTTTTAGCTGTGGACTCTACAGGGATCTCAAATGGGCATGTAGAAAACTGAGCAGAATGCATTTGGGCAAGCTGGTGCTTATGCTAAGGTGTTAGGTATTTTTGGTATGGTAGTATTTGTATAAATTTCTTTTTTTCAAGACAGGGTTTATCTGTGTATCCCTGGCCTGGAACTCCACCCTGTAGACCATGCTGGCCTTGAACTCAATAGAGGTCCACCTGCCTCTGCCTTCTGAGTGCTGGGATTAGAAGCATGTGCTACCACTGCTAGGTAGTTAAGTGTATTTCTGAATGCCTGATTTTTTTGGAAAATGCTTTCTAAAACTATTATATTTCATATGGTATATTTTGAACATATTCATACACACCAGCTCCTTCTATAACCACCTTCTCGTATCCAGCTTTGAGGTTTTTTTTTTTCTCTTCCCGAATCAAGTCCAGTTTGCTCTTAGGAGTGGGACATGCCAAACTCAGCTTCAGGGAGATGTGAAGAAGAAAAACAGCTGGGTTTAGTGAATCCATTTCTTGGAAGGGTTTGCTTTTATTGGGGTCATTTGTTTTGGTGGTACTAGAGTTTCAGTTCCCAGATTTATATAGAAGCCTTTCTACCCAGGATCCTCTTCCCTGAGAGTTTCATCTCAGACTGTGCCAGTCTGAGCTAGTGTAGACCCTTTTTTTACTTGGTAATGAGGGGATGGGAACAGGGTCTCATCATGTAGCCCTGGCTGTCCACTATGCAGATCAGGCTGTCTTGAACTCAAAGAGATCTGTGAGTGCTGGGATTAAAGGTATGCACCACCATGTCCTGTTACTGTAGACCTTATCTTTGGATGGTCTGGCCTGTGGGCAGCCTGCCATTGGTCACATTATTAAGGAACACTTTCTGGCTTTCACTCTCCCAGTGGGAAACTGAACTAAACATGTGACTGGTAATTAAAATGTATTTCAGCTCAGATCTGTGTCTGTGGACCTGAATGTTGACCCTTCGCTTCAGATTGACATACCTGATGCTCTCAGTGAGAGAGATAAGGTCAAATTTACAGTGCACACCAAGGTAAGTGATAGAATAACCTCAGTAGTAACTGCTACTATTATAGGTTGCCTTTTCAGGTGAATGTGGGAAGAGATTTCTTGAGCTGAAATGGTTATTGTTTTTAGGGTAGTGTAGCAAGCTTATGAGAGCTTGAGCTTCTGTCTTCTGAGTTCTGCTCCATGTGTTGTGCTTCTGTTGGTTCCTTTCTGCTGGGGTGGAGCCCTTAACAAGCAAATGTGTAGCACAACCACTTCCACAGCTTTGACTGTCTCTTTTGGTTTTCATTTGCATATGAGGTAAATCACTGGCATGAACAGGAAGCCAAGGACAATTTCCAGAGCCATAGTAAACTGTGGTAGAGACAATGATATGTTGATGTTCTGTGTGCGACTGGGGCAAGGTTCAATGTAAAGTTGTTAACTTCCTAAAATTTAACTTTTAGTAATCTTTGCTGTTTCATACACAGCAACCTTCAAAAGGTCTTGTGCAGAGTATTTCCTAGAGATAAGACTGTTTAAGCTACCTAGGTTTGTGATATTGATTGTGATGCTCCCATAGTGAAGCTTAGGGAATGAATCCTTATCTAATGATGGGTTACCACTTTCCTCTTTACAGACCACACTGCCCACATTTCAGAGCCCAGAGTTTTCTGTTACAAGGCAGCATGAAGACTTTGTGTGGCTGCATGACACTCTTACTGAAACAACAGATTATGCCGGGCTTATTGTGAGTTCATTTTAGTGAAAAACCATATTATTTAACTTAACTTGTACCTTGCTTTTTATTTAAAGAGACAATGTATTTTGCAGTGATGTGTAAAAAGTTTTATTTCCTCTATTTTTGTCCATTAACTGTTGTTGACAACATTTAAAATCTGTGACTAGTACAGGAACAGTGAGCCTACAGATAGGTCTGTGCTTATTATATAAGGCAGAGTCTTAACTTTATTTTTGGTTTTTCTCTTCTGTCTTATTTATTTCAAGACAAGGTTTCTCTGTAGCTTTGGAGCCTCTCCTGGAACTAGCTATTTTTTCTTTTTTTTTTTTAATAATTTTGCCTTTTCTTTTTTTTAATATTTATTTATTATGTAGACAATATTCTGCCTCCATGTATGTCTGCAGGCCAGAAGAGGGCACCAGACCTCATGGTTGTGAGCCACCATGTGGTTGCCGGGAATTGAACTCAGGACCTTTGGAAGAGCAGGCAATGCTCTTAACCACTGAGCCATCTCCAGCCCCAGGAACTAGCTCTTGTAGACCAGGCTGGCCTCGAATTCACAGAGATCCGCCTGCCTCTGCTTCCTGATTGCAGGAATTAAAGACATGCACCAGCATCGCCCGGCTTCTTCTGTCTTTTTTAACGATTTATTTTAAAATCTGTATTTGTGTCTGTGAGTATGGATGCCCACAGGTCAGAAAAGTGTCTTGTTCCCTAGAGCTGGATTTTACAGTGCCTGCAACCATTATGAATTGAGCCTAACCACTGAGCCATCTCTCCAGCCCTCTGGGTGTCTCCTTCATAGCCACCCCAGGCACCAGTAGAATTAATTTACAGGACATCTTGAGTATTAGTATATGGTAAAATTCCTCAGTGGTACTTAGAGTGACAGAGACAGTTGGCAGAGCTCATGGCTAGATTTTAAATAATTTAATGTACATCCTGTCCATCTGGGCAGAAGGAAGAATCTGCCCAGTAATGATTTCTCTCTTGTTTTTTGATATGGGATCTCAGCCCAAGACAACCTGGAACTCTTGAGTCCTGTCTCTCTCTGTTCCTGGATGCTGTACACCATAGCTGTCTTGTAATTTCTTACATTGAATCATTGATACTTTATTTTTGTTCAGGAATGTTCTGTTAATTAAAAAAGAATTAAACTTGGTTTTGTAATGTGGAGGATAAAACACTAAGTAGGGGCTCTACCTGAGTTAGATATCCATCACCAAAATGAGAATCTTCAGAAATGGGAATTCCTTTGGGTGTATGGAAGCATCGTTCTTAATGATTAGTCATTGTTAGCATTGATTGTACCTGTTCTAAGATGACAGTGAAGAAGTGTATGTGTACTGTGGTGTTCTGCCACTTGTCGAAAACTGAAAAGATGATATAGCATTCAACGCTCTACTGTGAGGAGATTTTGGTTTTTTGAGATAGACTGTCTTCTGTTGACCAGATTGGCCTCAAACACAGAGATCTGTATGCTTCTGCTTCAAGAATGCTGGGATTAAGGTCTGCCACCATGCCCAGCTAGGATAATTCCTTTTTAAAAGGTCAGAAAGAGCCTGGCGGCGTGGCGCACACCTTTAATCCCAGCACTTGGGAGGCAGAGGCAGCGGATCTCTGTGAGTTCAAGACCAGCCTGGTTTACAAGAGCTAGTTCCAGGACAGGTCTCAATCATAAGAAAAAAAAGGTCAGAATTAGGTTTGCTGATTTCCTCCCCCACCACCACTCCATTGGGGTGGCCATCTTCATTGGCAGTACCAATGAGATTATAGCTACCATATATATAGCCACTGGGATAAGATTACTTGTCTCTGCTATAGATCCCTCCTGCTCCTACAAAGCCAGACTTTGATGGCCCTCGAGAGAAGATGCAGAAACTGGGAGAAGGGGAAGGATCTATGACAAAAGAAGAATTTGCCAAGATGAAGCAAGAACTGGAAGCGTAAGTGAATTTTCTTGCTCTCTATCCTGTCAGAAGTGCACAGGAACTGAGTGACAAAGATCTAATGTTAAAAATAGAATTATTTCTGAGACCACATTTTGTAGAGTTAGACATGTTAGGTGGTATGCTTCTGAAATTTAGCTGTAGATGGTAGCTAATGCTGTCGCAGAGTTTTGAATGACCACATAGATGTCTTCAAAGTGTAGGCCAGGACCACAGATTATTAACATCTTAAAAGTTTGCACACAAACCAGCTAGTTATGAGACAGCAAATTGCATGTAAGCTTGGGGTCTCAGACTCTGCAGCATTCTCGGGACTTTTTACCTTCATTGGTTTATTCTACTTCCAAAATGGCAGCAATCGTATTAACTAGCTACTGAGTTGAGTTATAGTGTTTAGGTCGAGTCTAATTGCAGTGTTTCCTTTAGTGATCATGAACAGAAGAGTAGAGTTAAGGACTGAGCTGTATTGGGCAGGAATTGAGCAATGCCAATTGAATTTTTATGCACATGTTTTTTCAGTGAGTATCTTGCTGTCTTTAAGAAGACTGTGTCTTCCCATGAAGTCTTTCTTCAACGACTTTCTTCTCACCCTGTTCTCAGTAAAGACCGCAACTTTCATGTTTTCCTGGAATATGATCAGGATGTAAGGCAATTTTTCCATTTCCATAGTTGGAATTCTAAAATATGAGCTTGAGTTTAAATTTATCTGTACAAAAAAGGTGGAGAAACAATGCTTTCTCTTCTGCTTAGATCCATAGAGAGCTCACTTTGAAAAAACCACTGCAAGAAAACAACCCCCCCAGACTAGTTTCCTTCATTCTGTTTAATATTGGAAGAATGGAAATTGATGTACCTTTATTTTGTAGTTATTTAAGTCTATTTTTTCATGTATATTAAGCAAGCCCTGATTATGGAACCTTTAATCCCAGTAGATTGTGTGAGTTGGAGGCTCAGTCTATGTAGTAAGTTCTAGGAGAGCTGGAGCTGGATAATGAGATACTGTCTCAGAGAGGAAAAACATCGTTAAATTCTTCAAATCTGATATCAGTAGGATCAAATAGGACTTGGTACCTCCATGATTCAGAAATGTTAGGTTAGCCTTTTAGAATATGAGAGTCTGAGCCGGGCGCACGCCTTTAATCCCAGCACTCGGGAGGCAGAGGCAGGCGGATCTCTGAGTTCGAGACCAGCCTGGTCTACAAGAGCTAGTTCCAGGACAGGCTCCAAAGCTACAGAGAAACCCTGTCTCGAAAAAAAAACAAACAAAAACCAAAAGAATATGATAGTCTGTATTCATTATTAGCCACTTAATGTTCTAGATTTAATGGTTTGAGGAAGGACTAAAGTACTTATGCTAGTAAAACATGTTTCTTGTGTGATTACTAAGATATGCTAGCAGAAACTGATGACATATCAACTTATTTTGGAATTTCCTTCCTTTAGCTAAGTGTTAGGCGGAAAAATACCAAAGAGATGTTTGGTGGCTTTTTTAAAAGTGTGGTGAAGAGTGCTGATGAAGTCCTTTTTTCTGGAGTGAAGGTAAGAAACTAGGGCTGTTTCAGAAAATTCTTGGTTTCATGGGAATAGATGGTTTTCTTTGGAGAAGGAGTGTTTATAAGACAGGCATTTTAGGCAGTGGAGGCTGTGTCCCCCCCCCCCCCCCGTTTTGGATTTCTCAAGACAGGGTTTTTCTTTAGCCCTGGCTGTACTGTGCCAGCCTGGTGTCAAATGCAGGCTCTTATCTGCTAGTCTCTGCCTCCTCCTATGTGCTGGGATTAAAGGTATGGGTCACCATACCTGACAACTTAACTTTGCTTTACTTCCTCAGACTACCCTTTCTCCAACATGAACTTTTTCATCCTTGGATCCTTTTTTGGAAAGATGTAGGTTACTTGATTGAAAAAAGAAAATAAGCTGTAGCAGAACAAGGTGTTACAGGGCTATCTATGAACCTGGTATTGAGGTAGAAGCCAAACTGTGACATAGACCCTGTTTGGGGAAAAAAACGCAAGTATTTGTTATATATCTCTGTGGTCCTGCAGTACTTCCTAGTGTGTGGAAGCCAATGTTCCATCCTCAGAACCACAGAGTATGTTGGTGCCAGCTTAGCTGGACACAAATAAGGAGTTGGTTCGCTCTCTTTCTTGAGACAGGAACTCAACTTTGACCTTGAATGGCCTTGGTCTTCCTGCCTTTTCTTCTCATGCTGAGATTAAAGGTGTTTGCTACCAGACCTTGTGGGAACTAAATTTTAAATCTTATATATACTATATTTTTATGTACTTAGTACAAGGGGACGTATTTACTGATGTTGCTATATGCTGAAATTATTGTTTTTGGATGTTGTCAAGGTTAAAGTTAACATTTGGCTTTTGTTTGTGGAATGGATAGAGCTCCTAGAAGATAATGAAAAAAAGTTGCATTCTTGTTCATGAATGCCTTATTTCTTCACACTGAGTGCCTTCCTGTTCTTTCTAAACAGTGATTTTGATAGCTATTGTCTGGTATCTGGCTTGCCTCTCCAGGGATTGATAAGGGAGCTTTGTGCACAGGTGCTAAGAGAAAGGAAAGATTGGAGATGGAGTTCCTTAGGCAATATGGTGTGAGGTTTGTGTGTATGTGTTGTGGGTCTGCTGCCACATTCCTGGCAAGGGCCTACTAGGTACCCTCAAATTATCAGTCTGAAATCAGTCAAATCAAAAAACAAGACAAACATGGACACAAAGTTACAAATACAAATGGTATGCAAGGCTAGGTGTCAGTGTCCCCATGACAACTGCTGCACAAGAATGTAGCACAAGGTGTAGAGGGAGGGCATCAGTATTGGACAGTCACACAGTGCTCTGCTGTGCAGCCTGTTAGTACTTGATTTGTCGTCAGTCTTGGGAATTGTAAATATGAAAGTCTCATGGTAATCTAGTGTACAGGTTAAACTTACAATTGTTAATAACCACTTTGCTTGGATTGGAGGTAGGTTCTCACTCTGCATTCGAAGCTAGACTCATTTCAGTCATTGTGCCTCAGCCACAAATGTGTTGGATTGCTAGTTTTCTCTAATATAATACATATTCTTGATATTTTTGCTTAAGTTCCTCCTTCCTTTTTAGGAGGTGGATGACTTCTTTGAACAAGAGAAGAACTTCCTTATTAACTATTACAACAGGATCAAGGATTCCTGTGCTAAAGCCGACAAAATGACCAGATCTCATAAAAGTAAATACCTTTACCCACTTGGCCACTTACAGCTCTGTGTATGTGTTTTTCTCAGATAACAAGATCTGCGCTTGTTTCTCCAGGTGTTGCTGATGATTATATCCACACTGCAGCCTGCTTGCATAGCTTGGCCGTAGAAGAACCCACGGTCATCAAAAAGTAAGTTTGTAGTTCAAGCAAAGTGCTTCCCTAGCTTATGGAAGGAAGGCCCTTACTTAGTTCAACCCATAGACCTTTATTTACTCTTCCCTGATCTTCTCTACAGTGAGGCACAATGAAAAGGGGACCAGGTCTGGCCTTCACAGTACTTCCACCACTTAGGCAGGAAGATCAGATATTCAAAGTGACCCTTGGTACAGTGATATTGAGACAAGTCTGAGCAATATCATTAAAGCCCCATCTTTTGACACATAAAAACCCAAGTATTAATGCTGGTTTTCAGTTCTGTCCTGGAACATAATCTAATCAAATATTATTTTTAGCTTCCAAGTCTTAAGTGCACTTCCCTTGTAGGGTATGGTTACCTTTGAATGGTTACTCTCTGGCCTCTTGATGCTTGGTTCTTTTTGCTGGGTGTTGGCCTGAACTTTTTCAGAAGACCTGATTACGAGAATTTTGACCTTGGTCACTTCTTAGACTTTTATCAGTCCTGGGATTTTTCAGGTTTTTCCTTACACACTTCCTTCTGACTTGGAAGTTTGAAACATCTGAATGACAGATAAGTGCTTTGAGGGGGTGGGTTTTGAGATACGGTTTCTCAGTAGATGTGGAGCCATTGCTGGAACTCACTCTGTAGACTAGGCTAGCCTTGAATTCACAGAAATCTGCCTCTGCCTACCGAATGCTGGTACTAAAGGCATGTGACACCACCACTCAGCTAACCTTATACATGTTGTGATTTTAAAAGTTGATAACTTTCTATATATCATAGAGAACTGTGACCTTCTGTATGCTTTCAGGTACCTATTGAAGGTTGCAGAGCTATTTGAAAAACTGAGGGTAAGTTTTGAGTTGGTCTTGGTAATATTTAGTTAAGGTCCCTAGATTTGATTTCTGTCTGGGTGGTAACTGGTGACCTTTACTTGTTTACACTAGAAAGTGGAAGGTCGAGTCTCATCAGATGAAGATTTAAAATTGACAGAACTCCTCCGATACTACATGCTCAACATAGAGGCTGCAAAGGTAAAGTTTAGCCCATTAGCAGTGCTAGCATCTTGCCCAATTGAAATATAATGCTTAAGATAGTTCCTTTGGGTCTCAAAGGAATGTTGCTTTATATTGGGGTGTGTTTTGCACGCATGTGTATAGTCCTGAGAATAACCTTATGGGTTTTTCCTTTTGTGTCATGTATTTTACATTTTATCCTCTTACTGACCTAGGACTTATACAGTAGGTTTCAAGGATATGGTTTTATTTCAAATTAGGTGGCTCCTGGTGCTGCTGATTTCCAGAAATGAGATTTGAGAGGCAGGATGTTCCTCTCTGGGTTGTGACTCAGAGGCATTCTCCTTAACTCTGCAGCAAATGTGCTTGTTTGATATATAATGCTTCCTTTTTTGATATAACTTCAGTTTTTTGTTCAACTAGAAGGAAGTTTTCATCTGGGGTTTTCTTCTGTTTGAGGATTATGAACTTGATCAAAAAATGTTGGGAATTGGGCACACTCATTTTGGAGGTGGAGCTCCTTAGCACCTTTCGGTGCTAAGGATCAAGCCTAGAATATTCTAGGCAAGTACTATACCAATAAGCTATATCCTCAGTACCTTGTGACATTTTGAGATTATGTTGGATAAAGAGGCTAGAGATGTGGCTTAGTTAAGAGTTTAATATCCTGCACCCATGTCAGGTGTACCTCCAATTCTAGGGATCTGATGCCTCCAGACTTCTGTGTAAATGCACATAGCTACAAAAAATAAAATCTTAATGCTAGAGAAATAGGCTATAGTCTCGGCTTTTATTATTTCAAAGTGTTGATACTTTTTTGTCTACCTTTGTATGTGTCTAGACATTTTATTTTCAGTACATAATATTTTTCTTTTGTTCGCTGGAGATTGTCATAGCTATTAATTTTCTTTCCAGGATCTCCTATACAGACGCACAAAAGCCCTAATTGATTATGAGAATTCAAACAAAGCTTTGGACAAAGCCCGATTAAAAAGCAAAGATGTCAAGTTGGCTGAGACTCATCAGCAGGAATGCTGCCAGAAGTTTGAACAACTTTCTGAATCTGCAAAAGAAGGTTGAGCATTTCTTCTGTACTCAATTTTTATTTGGAAACAAATTTTGGGTTTTTCAAGACAGGGTTTCTCTGTGGCTTTGGAGCCTGTCTTGGAACTAGCTCTTGTAGACCAGGCTGGTCTTGAACTCAGAGATCCGCCTGCCTCTGCCTCCCGAGTGCTGGGATTAAAGGCGTGTGCTACCACCACCCGGCTGGAAACAAATATTAACAAATTATACAGAAGTAACTCCTCCCTACAGCGCTGGAATGCAGTTCTGGTGGACTACCTCCCTAGCATTTGTGAGACTATGGGCTTGTTCCCAGTAATACAAGAAAGGTGAATTTTAGTGCTAAGGAAAATTAACTGTTCCTCTTAGGTTGGGAAGGTGCTGGAGAGTTGGCTCAGTAGTTAAGAGTACTTGCTGCTCTCACAGAGTACCAGAAACTCTCTGTATCTTACCTTGATGGGCATGGGAAACAAAGCCTCAGTGTAAATAAATACTAGAATGTATCTTATGATCGAACAGTGAACTTGAATCATCCTTATCCTTCAAGTTTTCATAAGGAAGGTAAGTGTGGTGATACATGTCTGGAATCTTACCAAGGTGGAGGAAAGGATTACCCCAAATTTGGCAGTCCAGGAGCGTTTAGTGATCAAGTGGTGGCCCACATGCCGGCAGTGTGTGCTATAAGAAGTGCTGGATATCATTTGAAAGGTGTTATTAGGAGTGGAAAAATTGATCTTCCTTATAGTTTGGTAATTTTAGTTCTTTATTCCTATAGAGCTGGTAAACTTCAAACGGAAAAGAGTGGCGGCGTTTAGAAAGAACCTAATCGAAATGTCTGAACTGGAAATAAAGCATGCCAGGGTGAGTTCCTTATTAGCCATGCATTTTAGGAACTTGCCGATGATTGTCCCACTATTGTGAAGATAGATTGACTTGAGGTTTAGAGTAGTCTTTCTTGCCTCCATCTCAGACCTGACAGGCCACTTTATCAAGATCTTGTGGTTTTTGTTAGTAAAGCTCTTCAGAACCTTGTGTGGTAGTGGTGAAATTCTCTTGCTGATAGCAGCCTCTTTATAAATCTTAAGAGGCTGCTATCAGCAAGAGAATTTCAAGTTTGAGGGCAACTTGGAATACATAGTGAGATGCTGCCATTAATTACACATACCAAAAAGGGGGGTTTGTTTTTGAGGCATCTGAACTATATATAGCTATGGCTTGGAACTTTATACCCTTGGCAGCTAATGTGAACACTGCTTCTGAAGTGTTGGGACCAAAAGTAAAAACTAAAAATTTACTGTTCTGTGGTATGTACTTAGTGGTAGCTTGGCAGAGAAACTGCATAGCGTGTTCTTAATCCTGCACTTGAACCATTGGGTTAAAGAATTTGGATCCTATATTTAAATCACAATCGGGTTTAGGTTAGGTTCTATAGACCACTGCCCTAGCAATAATGAAGGTCATAGATTTGGTCCCTGCTAACAGCAACAATCCTTACTGGGATTTTCAGGATATTGGGGCTGGTCTGGCACAACATCTCCAGAACTTTATCAAGTCTTTTTTTTTTTTTTTTTTTTTTTTAGTTTTGGCATTAACAGAACAAGGTGTTAGCATAAGTTTGGTTGGGGTGTGGCAGGAGGAGTGGCCACTAGCTTCTTGGCCTGTAGTGTACTGGAGGGAAGTGCCAGCCCAATTGGGCTACTTCCAATTCAGCATTCATGAGGAAAACTGGGTTTATTTCATTCACTTCCATGAACATACCTTTTTTTTTTCCAGAACAACGTCTCCCTCTTGCAGAGCTGCATTGACTTATTCAAGAACAACTGAACTGTTTTTACTCTGAAGACACGAGTGTGAAAGCCAACATCACTTGCACTTAAATCATTACTGCAGAAGATAAAGCTTTGACTAGTTTAAAAATCATGTGAATAAATATTTTGATTTCTAAAAATCTTAACATTTAACCATGTTGGTTTAAAAATATTTTCATTGCATGTTACTTGGACATAACTAATCTTTTTTTTTCTTATGCATTTAATACCTCAAAGTAGGTAGAATCTAACAGATTCTCCTATAGATTGTCAGGAATTACTAATAAATGGTATGGAGATGTGTGCCTTCTGGAAATGAGAAGCAGTAGCCTGGCCTGTGTCTGTTTCAACATTTCCTGTGCCCCTACAGACATGTCAGGTGCCAATTACAGCAAATAGTAAATGTTTGTGAGCAGGTGGTAGGCGCTTGCATCTTTAATTGGGTAGATCACTTTAAATGCTTGTACAGTAACAAGCAAGAACTCATTTGTCTTTCTATATCCTTTACGGCTCCATTTTTGTGACTGGGATATAAATGCTTGAGGGAAAAGGAGAATCTGGGGTTCTGACGCTCCCTGATGGTGGGTCATGTGTGTTTGTGCTTTGGATGTTTTTATAGAGTATGTAATAAAATAATCATCTTACCATATGGACTGTTCTTGCGGAAAACAAGACTAGATTGCGTCTCAGGAATGCTGTTGGCATCTCCATAGGTAGAAAAGCTTCATCATCTGCTCAGTCTTGTAACCTTTACCTGTCTTCTCTAGGGATAGAGTCCAGGACTATGTGACTGGCCAAGCAATGTTTCTGCCCCCAGTATTTTTTTTTTTTTAAACAAGATTTGGCTTTGAATTCAGGATTCTGTGGACTAAGCTTCAGTCTTAAGAGTTCTGCCTTAATGGTGTGCCAGCACACCTGTCTTAGTCTCTGTTTTGAGCACTGTGCGGCTTGTCTGTTTGCTGTGATGAATAACTTGAGTGATTTACTAAACTGGTATTTGAATGCCCTGTTGTGGATTCTTCATATCTAAACTGGTTGGTATTTTGATTTCATAGCACAAACTGATGGGAATCTGGGTTTATCTAAGTGAAGACTTTATGGCAAGGTCACCTTACCTGTCACTCTATTTGCAATGGCAATTGCAGTTCTGTTTTGGGTGGTAGATGGGACCTAGACCACAGCTACGTGAGTGAGTAGCCATGTCATTGTGCCTATTTGTGTATTGGCCCTGTTTTCCCCCAACAGAGGTAGTTGCGTGTACGATGGGAGTCCTCTGAGCTAGCTGGATGTTAGGTAAGCTAGAGTCGCTGTAAGTCAGTTGAGACAGATTGAATGAGAACCTTAAGTAGACCTGAACATGGTATACCACTAAGGCTGCCGTTGGGTGCTGAGAACTAAGTAAACTAGCAGGAAAGGCTACTAACGTTCAGACTGGTTTCAGAGTTGTTAGGTGGTCTTCTGATCCTTTCTACCTCCTGAGTGCTGGGATTATAGACTAACTGAAATTCCTCCCAAAGCAGTGAAAGGAAGTTTATTGTGGTGGGCCACTTAAGAGTCCAATCCAGAATGCTGTGGAAGTTCCCAGACTGCCCAGTTTGTCCAAACTGCAAATGAGAAGATTGTCTAGTTACAGGGCCTAAAGCCATGGTCAGGAAGTTGAGGAGGCTGGATGAAGTGTACAGTGCATGGGGCAGCTTCTGAACTGCCTGTATCCTAGTTCTGGATTAGACTCCTGGTCTTCCATGGCAACTACATGCTTACATTATGAGGCTTCACACACAAATTTAAAAGGGTAAGTTGCCTTGCTCTACTCAGTGAGCATGAGTTCCACATTAGTCTTGCCTATTGCTGAATATTAGAGGTTCATTTTGAGTTACCTGTAAAGGTTGATATCCATTGGAGGGTATTCTGAGCATAGGAAGAATCAAGTGTCTTGCATGTTCAATTTTCTGCCTATAGGCGGCAGGCAAAGTCTAGTTCTGGTCTTGACCTGCAAAGTTTTTCAACTCATGTGACTAAAATGTCAATCATAATAGGAAGAGAAATGCCCAATCACTGACTAGTGAGCCTGAGGTTCCTTCCTGACTGAGGCCCTTGTGTTCTGGAACTCATTAAGTAGCTGTGAAGTAATAGGGCTTTAAAGCCAGGCCATGTGACCTGTCTGGAAGAAGCACAGCTGGAAATGAGGTCCAGGGACATTTTCATCTCTGCCCAGCGTACGTCAGTGCATGCGTGGGATCAGCCTAGGTGTTGGTGTAGTTGTTTATAATACGGTCTTTGAGACAGTTTCACTTTGTAGTCCACACAGGCTTTCACTTCCAAGTGCTGGGGTTACAGATGGGCAGTGTGTCTGATGGGTTGGTATGCATGTTTTTGTGATCCAGAGCTAGGACCATTTGGCTTGTTCAGTGTTGTCTGCTGTGTTGGTATTTGCCAACCCCTTTTTACAGCTGAGAAAGAAGGTATGGAGACTAGGCCAGATACCCAAGATCCCAAATGCATCTGGGACTCCCTTGGGGTCCTAACAGTGAAGGGACAAGATCTGACCAGACAGTTATGAACCCCTAGGCTTTGGGGGGACTTCCAGTCACCTCCCCTCTATCCCAGGTGTATAACAATCTTTTCCTTGGCTTTCTTCCAATTGGCTAGGTTAATGACAGCTCCCTGGCCTGTGGCTTCACTTCTGTAATTTGCTCACAGTACTGTTCTCTAATTTCATTGCCTCCCCCCAGGAAGCTGCTCTCTGGCTTGAGGAAGGGTCAGCTTTCCTGCTGCAGACTGCCCAAAGGATAGGCTCTACCACTGAGCCACATACCCAGCCACTTGACGTATGTTTTTTAGATGCTCCTTGAATTAGAGTTACAAAGGGAGTGGGTGGCAGGGCATTTCTAGAAGGGAGCAGCAGGAAATGGCCTCCAGCTGTGTGTGAATTTGCTGGCCCCAGGTTTTGCCCTCTCTTGATGCCTACAAATTGTGGTTTAGCATTTATTTCTTTTCCCTGTACCTGTGCAGTGGCTCCTACAGAATAGGATTCTTTGCCATTTAGACTCCTCTCCCTGACACCAGTGAGCCATGTGGAATCTGTCCCTTACATAATCTAAGCACAAAAAGAATGTAAGTGTGGAGGGTCTGGTCCCTGCTTTCTGAGAAGCACTTTCAGATGAGTATAGGTATCTGTCTCATTGAAGGAGCTGTGAACTCGAAGGGAAGTAATCCATTGGAAGCCCAAACAAGGACTGATGAGATAGCTCAGTCATTAAGAGCGCTGCCTGTTCCTCCAGAGGACCTGGGTTTGGATTCCTAGCACCTATAGATCCAGAGAACCCAACACCCTTTTCAGGCCTCTGGACACCAGGCACCAAGCACGCATGTGGAGCACAAACATACATGCAGGCAAAACACCAGTACGCAATGCTTAATGGTGGAGATGTTAGTATTATAACGTCTGTTACACTGCACTACATCTTGGTGAATGCACAGCCAAGATGTGAAAGCAGGGGAAATCTGTCTGCAGATAGTCATGTGAAGGTGAGCCCGTTTATGAGCATGCTCAATTTAAGGGGATAATTTCAGGATGGATAGCAAAACAAGCTGACACATTAACCTTTATGTGTCAGTGTGAGAGAGAGAGGTCATGGAGTATAATTTTAAAAGGTTGAGATGGGGAACTAGGAAGATAGTTCAGTTGGTAAGTGCCTTGTAAGCATGAGGACCTGAGTTCAGTCCCCAGAACCTATGTAAATAAGCCAAGAACTGGATGGAGATCATTTGTTTTAAATAAAATGAACCAGACTCAGAAAGACAAATACTACGTGTTTTCTCTCAAGGAGGGGAGAGTTTGGTTAAGTCTGTTTTTTTTTTTTAATTTTATTATGTATATAGTGTTCTGGGCACCATATATCATAGAAGGGTGTGAGCCACCATGTGGCTGCTGGGAATTGAACTTAGGACCTCCGGAACAGCAGTCAGTTCTCTTAAGCTCTGAGCCATCTCTCCAGCCCAAGTTTTTCCATAGAAAGGCATGAATCAGTAGCCTGTTCTGGGTCTGGGGTTTGGGAGGGATGTGCTCCTGTTATGTCATAGCTGCAGAGAGTAGAGTCTGTCCATGTGGTTCTGCAGGGGCCAGGGTTGCTTCCTGTTGTCCTGGCTATGTGAGGCCACATAGAAGTTGAGACTCTCACAGCTTGGGGAAGTACAGAAACTTCTGTCCCCTCTGCACTCTGGCCTCCTCTTCTAGGCACTCTACTAATTGGACCTAAAAACTTCCTATTCAAAAAGGTGTTTGGGAAACAGCTTCTGGGGTGCAAGGCACAGTTGAATGTAGAGATTGGGTGGGGACACTCAGGAATGTACCTCCTAACCCAGCAACCTGGAGCCTCTGAGAGCCCTGAGCCTAGGCATTCTCAAGCAGGTTCTGTGGATGGAGGGGCACCCTCCCTGCTGGCCTCCTTACCAAGGAACGCCCCCCCCCCCCCTTGCCCAGCAGTAGAGGAGCACCTGGAGGCCCAACTCCAAATCCTCACCAACTATAGTGTCATCCCAAGGCACTGAAGGCCTCAGTAAGAGAATAGGTCCCTGGGGAGGGCAGCTTGGGCCTCAAGTTTTTTTTCTGAGCTCTCCTGGGACTCCTCAGGATCCATTCCCTTCTGGCAGGCTATTTTTCATTTTGTCAATATTTATTTTCTCTTCTGGCCTCAAACAGCTTGATGTTTGTTTAAAGGGCAGGCCAGACATGGCTGCCCTTCTTATTTAGCACCTGCTTCCTGGGCATTTTGGGGTGGGGCAGGAGCTATCTACTCTCCACAGGGAGGCTTCAAAGCAAGCCTGTCACTAGGGCTGGATGCCTTGAGAGGTTTTTGTTTGTTTTTTAATCGAGTCTCACCAGGTATCCTTGGCTAGCCTCAAACTTAGAGCTCTACATGCTCCTGGATCTTTTTTTTTTAAATATTTAATTTTTTGTAAAGATTTATTTGCTTATTATTTACACAGTGTTTGTATTGTATTTTAATTGAGGGTCTCACCAGGTATCCTTGGCTAGCCTCGAACTTACAGAGCTCTACATGCTACTGGATTGTTTTAAATATTTATTTTTATAAAGATTTATTTGCTTATTATTTATACAGTGTTGTGCCTGCATGTATGTCTGCACACCAGAAGAGGACACCAGGTCTCATTATATAGATGGTTGTGAGCCTTCATGTGGTTGCTGGGAATCGAACTTAGGGCCTCTGGAAGAGCAGCCAGTGCTCTTAACCACTGAGCTATCTCTTCAGCCACTAAAGTAAAAATTTTGAGTAAAGTTCTTTTAAAATTTTTATTTTGGCTTTTTTAAAAATACTTATTATGTATGCAATATTCTGTATGTCTGCAGGCCAGAAGAAGCCACCATGTGGTTGTCGGGAATTGAACTCAGGACCTTTGGAAGAGCAGGCAATGCTCTTAACCACTGAGCCATCTCTTCAGCCCTATTTTGGTTTTTTGAGAAAGGGTTTCTCTGTATAGCTTTGGTGCCTGTCCTGGAACTAGCTCTTGTAGACCAGGCTAGCCTTGAACTCACAGAGATCCATCTGCCTCTGAAGTGCTGGGATTAAAGGTGTGCATCTCCACCACTGGTCACAAAAAAAAACCTTAAGTGCTGAGCCAGCTCTCCAGCCCCATACTGACCCTTACCATTTTATTTTGAGACTAAGCCATGCTAGCTTCAAACTCCCAGATTCACTTGCCTTTGTCTGCTCAGAGCTGATAATTAAAGGTGCTCCACCATGCCTGGCCTAAAATAAATTTGGTTATGCTTTATTATCAGCAAATGTTTGATTTTTATGCTTTTGATTTTATATGTATGGGTTCGTATGTGAATTTGTATGCATAAGTGCAGTGTTCGTGGAGGCCAAGAGTGGGTGTCAGATCCGCTGGAGTTACAGGTGGTTGTGAGACCCCTGACTAGACGGAGACAGCTCTTTCGTTCCTGTCTGCCCAGACCTGAATAATCACACAGAAACTATATTAATTACAACGCTGTTTGGCCAATAACTTAGGCATATTTTTAGCTAGCTCTTACATCTTGAATTAACCCATTTCTATTAATCTGTGTATCACCACAAGGCTATGGCCTACCAGTTAGGTTCCAGCAACTACATGGTGTCTCCCTGATTCCGCCTACTTTCTGTCTATCTCTTTCAGCCTGGCTATATTCTGCCCTGCCATAGGCCAAAACAACTTTATTCATTAGCCAATAAAACCTACATATACAGAAAGACAACCCACATAACCTGATGTGGGTGCTGGTAATTAAACTTGAAAAAACAATACCCCTCTTAGTCTCTGAGCCACCTCCCTTCCCCCACTTATACCTGGTATTTTATAAACTTGTAGATGTTTTCAGAATATGCCTAACAGCCCCAGAGACACTACTGGCTGCAGCACAGGCTCTGGGTCCAAATTCAAAGAGGCTGCAGCCAGGGACATTTACAGCAGATTTGCACACCATCTTCTGGCGAGTCAGCCTGGACGTGGGCCTGACCCCAGAATGTGGAGTCATGGATGCTGTTGACAAATGAGCGACAGGCTCCAACCAAACCCCAGCATCTTCTGCCTCATCTGTTCAGCTGGGATTTGGCGAGTTTGCCTCTTCCAAAGCTAGGAGAATGATTTTAAAGAGAAAATGCTTGAGCCCTGACCTCTCCCACATTCAAAATATTTTGAGCTTTGTTGCCCTGGTGTCAGGCACCGTTCAACACAAACAGTGAGACACTGCTGGAAAACTGGGCCACCGCTGCTGGGTTTTCTCCCTCATTTCTATTAAATTTGAACTTTGGGGGAAATTAGTAGTAAAAGAAGTAGCAGGAAGGCTGGAGATGTAGCTCAGTTGTAGAACACTTGCCTGATATGCACAGTACCCTAGGTTCTCTCCCTGGTACACAGAAAACAAAACAAGAAGTGAAAAGTTGCAAGATTTTGGGGCTGGAGGGAGTGCAAGAAATGGGTCTATTTCCAGCACCCACTCTGGCTCACAACTGCCTGTAGCTCTAGCCACATGGATGCCTTCTGGCCTCCATGGCACTTGAACACAAATTGTACACATGCACATAAACAACTAAAATCTTTTTTTAATAGATAATAGCCAAGGGTGGTGGCACATACCTTTAATTCCAGCACTCTGCCTCCTACAGTGATCCTATGTATTCCTTTCCAAAGTGGTAACACTTTCTTTTTAAATAAAGTAGTTGCAGGTGGTGGTGGCACACATCTTTAATCCCAGCACTCAGGAGGCAGAGGCAGAAGATCTCTGTGAGTTGGAGGCCAGCCTGGTCTACAAAGTGAGTTCTAGGACAGCTAGGGCTACAAACAGAAACCCTGTCTCGAAAAGTCAAAAGAAGTTCAAAGTCTTTCAACTGTGGGTTCCTGTAAAACAAAAAATACTTTCTTACTTCAAGAAGGAAGAAGCAGGACATAGGCACAATCTGAACAAAGCAAAATGAAATTCCAACAGCATAAATAACTCTGTGTCCAGTGTCTGGGACCCACTTACGATCGCCTGGACTTTTCCAAAGGGCCTGAGTGAATCACAGATCCACCTGTCTCTCCTCCAAGTGCTGAGATTAAAGGCACATATACATACAAGTTCTTAAATACATGAGTACAATCTGCTCAGTCCGTATAATGTTACTTCTATGTATATATTCAGGGTTGAGCATTTGGTACCGGGTAACGGATTGTGTGCTTTGTCCTAGAGAAGACTATTTCTACTGCTCTCAGCATTCCACAGTTGCCAGCAGTTCTTTGTGTAGGCTGAGGCCTCATGGGCTCTCCATCACACAAGTGTGTCTGTTGTGTCTGAGTGTGTGTGTCTGAGTGTGTCTGTGTGTCTTTGTGTAGGCTGAGGCCTCATGGGCTCTCCACACGAGTGTGTCTGTTGTTGCTACCCTTGTTCAGGTCATGCTCAGGCAGCCATGTTGGTGAGGCTTCATGGGTGTAGCTTCTGACGTTTCTGGGAAACACAATCTCACAGCAAACTCCCCGTTCCTCTGGCTCTTAAAATCTTTCTGTATCCTCCCCCTCCACACTTCTGCAATGTTTCCTGAACCTTAGGAGTAGCAGTGTTTTGTATATTTATCCGCTGGGATTGAGCTTCATAACTCTGCATTTTGATTGGTTGTGGTTTCCTGTAATGGTCTCTGTCTGTTGCACAGAAAAGTTTCCTTGGCGAGGGGTGAGGACGGCACCTATCTGTGGGTACAGGGACAAATATTTAGAATGTAGTTAGGGATTATGCTGGCTTGTAAAGCAGCAGTTTCAGGTTCTCCCCCAAGACTCCTGGCTTTCCTAGTCCTGGGTAGCTGGCTAGGTTTCCAGTACTAGGGATGATTTCCCTCTTGTTGAGTGGGAATTCTTTAGAGAGCGTCACTTGTTCTCCAGGGCGGCTGTTCATTTTACAGCCACACAGAGGAGCAGCATTTGCTGGTGTCTCAGTGGTTTCAATTTGCATTTCCCTGGTGGCTGATAGTGCAGAACATGTTTTGATGGACTGTTTTCTGCCTGGATATCCTCTTCAGAGAAATGTCTGGTTTTTCTTTTTTTAAATCTGTTTTTCTAGTTGAACTGCTTGTTTTCATTTCTGTGGAGCTTTGTGAATGGTTCGAAGCATTATCTCACACCCTGTGGCCTGGCTTCCCATCACTTTAACGAGATCTTGTTTGTTTCAGCGAGGTCTAGTTTGACCTCTGTGCATAGTGACCTTCATATATTCAGCTCAAGTGCTGAATCAATCCCAGAGTTGTTCTGTGCCTTCTCTGAAGGGTTATGCTTTACATTTTGCACATAATTCAGTAACTCATTTTTATTTTATTTTATTTTATTTATTTTGGCTTTTCATCTCTAGTTGTCCCCGAGCTCGCTCTGTAGACCAGGCTGGCCTCGAATTCACAGAGATCCGCCTGCCTCTGACTCCCAAGTGCTGGGTTTAAAGGCATGTGCCACCACCACCCCGCCTTTATTTCTTACACAGGGTCTCATAGGCCAGGCTAGCCTTGAACTTCAGCATCCTCCTTCAAAGCCTCCCAAGTGTGATTACTGCTGTGTTCTGCCAGTCTGGCTCTATAGTCTCTTTTGAGTGTTGTATCGTGCTTGACCTGTGGGTGCCTGTTTGTTCCACTGTCACTTCACGGTGGCTTCTGTACCAGTCTGCATCGGCAGCTGGCTGGATCATGAGCATCTGGTTCTCTACTGCCCTCCACGATCTGTCTGTCTCCTGTCCAATACTGTTGTAGATTTTCAAACTACTCAATTGTGTCAGTTTCTCCAACCTTGTCTTTCATGTAAAACTTAAGATAATCTCGTTCATATCAATAAAATCCTGACTGGAATTCTGATAGTAATAGCTTTGATCTGGCAGCCCGTTTGTGAAGAACTGACCACAAGTGTCTTTCTTATGAACATGTTCTGCCTCCCTACTTCCTGTTATTTATGTGTGATGCACATATGTATACTACAGCACACATGTGGAGGTCAGAGGACAACCTGTAGAGTTGGTTCTCTTTTTGTATCATGTGGGTCTCAGAGGTCAAACTCAGGTCTTTACTTGCTAGTTATAGTATTCGCATTTTATTTTATTTTTTCCCAGCTTCCTCGGGGTTTTCTACATAGGCAGTTATATCATCTGCAGGTAGGAACCTATTTCTCTCTCTGGGAATGGAACCCAGGATATTATAGATATTATTACACAAGCTCTCCATCCCAGAGCTATACCCACAGCCCAGGGCGATACTATTTCTCTTTTCCTTTTCTCTTTCCTTTTTTCTTTCTGTTTTTTGAGGCAGGGCATCTCTACATAGCCCTGGCTATCCTGGAACTCAAACCCAGAAGAGATTTGCTTGCCTCTGTCTTCCAAGTGCTGGGATTAAAGGCGTGCACCACCACATTCTGTATGTCTTTTGTCTCTCATGTCTCTTTTGTTTTTGCCTTATTTCACTAGCTTAAGTTTCTAATGTGCTGAATATGGGTATGGAGTTCTGCTTTTCTCATAATGTTATGGGGGGCATTCAGTAGGGAGCTGTTTAACATAATATTTACAGAAGACTTATTTATCTGTGTGTGGGGGTGGCATGCATGCCTATGTATGTGCTGCAACCAGAGAGGATGTTCGTGTCCGCCTCTGTTGCTTTCCAACTTTTCCTTCGAGGCAGGATCTCTCCGTAAACCTGGGGCTGGAGTAGTCTCAGGCTGTAAGCCTGCAAGTGCGGCAATTACTCCTGTCTCCAAATCCCTTGGAACTGGGGTCATAGGTGCAAGCATGGCACTCAGCTTGCTGTGTGAGTGCTGGGATCCAAACTGGTCTTTATGATTTCACAGCAACGCTCCAGGCCTCTGTGGTAATTCTAAGTCCATTTGTCTAACTATGAAGATTAATCATCACAAATGGAATGTGGAATTTTGTTGTTTTTGAGGAGTTCATCTATGATGGGTGTTCTTCTTAATTTCAATTTAAAAGCCAGGCTTTTTGTTTTGCAACTATAATCCCAGTATTCCTAAGGTTGAGGTAAGAGGGTCATGAGTTCAAGTCTAATTACTCATGAGCTGCTCATGGAACTCTGTCTCAAAAGAAAAACATTTTTAATGGGCTCTCACTGTGTAGCCCTGGTTGGCTATATAGACCAGGCTGGCCTCAGTGCACAGAGCTCCACCTGCCTCTGCCTGGAGAGTGCTGGGATTAAAGGTGTGTGCCGCCCCCGCCCCCGCCCCCAACTATAGTTCTTTTTATTACATTTTATTTTATTTTGAGACTGGATTTCACTATGTGGGTCAGACTAGCTTTGAACTCCCATTTCTCTCACCTCCAACTCCTAAGTGCTGGCTCTGCAGGTGTGAGCCACCATCCTCCCCTCTGTGATGGCCGAGCTTGAGAGTCCCTTTGATGGTGGAGAGAAACCTAGGAGATGAATAAATCACACCCTTGAGTGTCCTTGAGGTCATTTCCTGAGTCAACCACCCTGAATGTAGGCAGCGTGGCCAATAATCCAAACTCCCTGGTGGAGTGGAAGGAGGAAGCCCTTGAGCACAGCACATTCTGCTGCCGTTCAAGCCTGTTGCTGTGATCTTCAGTTTAGCCTCAGGTTGAATCAGTCCAGCTGACCATGACTGGAACTTCTGAAACGCTGAGAAAAAGCATCTGAGAAATTGGTACAGGGATGATAGGCAGAAGAACATGCCACACATCTCATTGAAATGATCAGATTTATTCATATACAGTCATGTAATATTTCCGTGGTGTTATTTGTTTGTTTAAAGAGATCTGGTTTCTGGTTTTGAATGAATCTCTTTGCATGCCTTTCCCCAGGGTTCCTCTAGTTGCATCAGATTTAAGTTATTAAAGGCTAATTAGTTCTCTTACCCTTTCTCTGTAACATGGTTGTATTAAATACTTATTGTCAGGCCTTCCACCTGCAAATGGCAATGCAAATGGGCTCCGCTCAGGCTAGACTCAGCCCCAGTAAACACTCATCATCCTTCAGAAACATTGCAAAATGGGTTTCTGTTTGTCAGGAAAAGCCGTTACTTTCTTACCTGCTCCTACAGCCCCCAACCTCCGGAGAGGGCATTTAGCTCTCTGCCAACTCTAACAAGCCTCCAACAGATCAGAGTCCCACGCTAATGTCCAGGCTGTTCCCGCCAGTCTGCCCTCCTCCCAAATACTCGTTCTCTTTATAACCCTCAAGACTTTTCACTGTCCCGCTTCTCTCTGCTTTTCCTTGGAGAGATAGCCTTGGAAACGTGAAATAACCTTTCTATTTTCCACCCACGGAGTGGCCATTTCAGCTTTGTCTGTTCTGCACCTTCACACCTTACTCGATCACCCTTCACACACAGGAGCCGGGGTTACGCGAGTTAGATGATTTCCAAGCCACTGTAGAGAAAGCTGTAGACTGAAGGTGGAAAAAGGCTTGGGCTGACCTTAGGCGGGACCATGTTTATTCATTGCGAAGGGGCACTTTTGCCACTCACGTGTGCGGTTGCCCAACATGCCTACCAAAGATGGGATTCAACAACTTACAGGGCGGAAACGACTTCTGGCGCCTGTGTGAGAACTCTGAACATGTCCCCTCAAGTGTCAGATATAATTTAGGAGAGGAAATAGGGTCCATTGTGCTTCCCCAAATGTGTTCTGCTTGCGCTGTTTTTATCTCTTCCTGACGTTCCAAGGTGCCTTCTTTGATCAATTTCTTTCCTTTAGAAGCTTTCCTATAACTGTTCTTCCAGCCCAGGCCTGCCGGTCACAAATTGCTATGTTTCCTGCATCTGAGAGAGCCCTGACTTCAGTTCTGAAGGATATTTTACTAACGTGGGTCTCTAGGTTAGTACTTTTAAATGCTTGACAAATATGCTACTTCCTTCTGTCATGCCGAGTTCCTGATAGGAAATGTGCCGTCGGTCTGAAGGCAATGCATCTTTGCTTTGCTGCTTTCAGCCTTACTATTATCACTATTATTAGTATTTTGGTCCTTGGGTTTATCCTGTTTGGGATTTATGGAGTATCTTTTTTTTTTTTTTTGATTTGCTTTTAGAGGTAGGTGTGTGTGTGTGTGTGTGTGTGGTGTTGCTTGAGAGTTCTGGTGCCCTCTGAAGTTAGGGGTGTTGGATCCCCTCCTGGAGCTGGAGTTACAGGCAATTGGTACAGCTCTCCATGGAGGCTAGGAGGTTAACTCAGTCTTCCTCAAGAGCAGTTATATCCTCTTAACTGCTGAGCCATCTCTCCAGCACACATAACTGTAAACGGTATGCTTTTAGCTTTTTTTTTTTAACCAAATTGGGAAAAAAATAAGCCATATTTTTTCAGCTGCTTTTCAGTTTCAACCGCTCATCCTCTCCCAGGACTCCAGAGGCGTGGATGTCAGCTCTTTGATCATAGTCCCATGGGACCCCGAGACTTTTATCTTGGTCCTTTTCCTTTTTTTAAAAAAAAAAAAGTTTACTTTCTTTTCTAGATTGAGTGATTTGTATACTTTATTTCCCAAATGTTTTTGTGAGACTCTTTTCCTCTAGTAGTTTGGCTAAAGAGAGCAGCCCTCCTGTCCCCTCCCCTTCTCCCCTGTTTTATTTTTCCCTCTTCCCCCTCTTTCTCCCTTCTCTCCTCCTTTTCTAGTGCACCTGCTTGTTTGCATTTATGGATTGTCTCTTCTCAGGCACCTGTTCTGGAATACACGAGGCAAGAAAGAAAATCCCAGAGAGCTGGGCATGATAACCCATGCTTTTAATCCCAGCACTTTTGAGGCAGAGGCAGGTGGATCTGTATGAGTCTGGGGCCAGCCTGGTCTACATAGCGAGTTCCAGGCCAGTCAGGGCTATGTACTGAGACCCTTTCTCAAAACAACTTAAAAAAAAAATCCAGATTCCAAGGTCCTTAGTTGCAGCCTCTTCTCTGTCTCTTTTCTTTCCAGTCTCCTTATGCATGTTTTATGTACTATGTTCAGGGTTTGAAGCTGCACTGGGCAGAGGAAGAGGGAGAAACTTGCCTAGCTCACATTCCTCCAACAGAAGTCTACTTCTAGTTAACTGAACTTTAGAATCTTGGCTTATATTTTTGATTTCAACAAACACTATGTTTTCCTTCTTTTTTGTTTTCATTTTTTGACAGGCTCTCACTATGTAGTCCAGGTTGACCTAACTTGCCATCCTTCTGCCTCTGCCTCCACAGTGCTGGGCTGGCAGGTGTGTGTCTCCTTACCTGGCTCCCGCTTTCTACCTGTCTGTTTCCTGGAGCCCTGCTCTTGTCCCACGATACAGTGCACCCTCCCCTCTTCCTGTTGCTGAGTCTGCAGTTAGAGTGTGTCTTAGCTACTGCTCCTTGCTGTGAAGAAACACCATGACCAAGGTAACTTAAAAGGAGAAAGCGCTTAACTGGGGAATTGCTTACACAGACTCAGAGGGTGAGAGTCCACAGTCATTATGGCCGGAAGCATGGCAGCAGGCAGGCTGGCCATGGAGCATGGAGCAGTAGCTGAGAGTTTAAATCTGAATACCGGTTGCAGGCAAAGAGAGTCTGGGCCTGGTGTGGATTTTTGAAACCTTAAAACCTGCCTCAGTGACACACCCATGTCAACAAGGCTACGCCTCCTAATTCTTCCCAAACAGTTCCACTAATTTGGAAAAATAATAAAAAATAATTGAAAAATAATAAAAAATATTTGTTGTTGTTGTTTTGTTTTTGGAGACAGGATTTCTCTGTATAGCCCTGGCTGTTTTGGAACTTGCTCTGTAGATGAGACTGGCCTTGAACTTAGAGATTCACCTGCCTCTGCCTCCAAAATGCTGGGATTAAGGCATGCACCACCATCGACCTGCTAAAAATAGTATTAAATAGAAAAGAAAAAAAGAGCTGGAGAGATAGCTCACTGGTTAAGAGTACAGAGGACTAGCGTCTGATTCCCAGCGTCCACATGGGGCACTTCACAGTTTACTGTAACTCCAGTTCCGGGAGTTTCCCTGTCACCTCCATGGGCACCTGCACTCACACATTACAGACCCATACACAGACACACAAACACACACAGAATGAAAAAGAATAACAGTAAATCTGCAAAAGGAAGGAAGAAAGACAGGAAGGAAAGGGAAGGACAACACCCCCAAGAATACAAGTTGGCCAGTGAACTGAAAAGTTCAAAAAGGGATACGCCATGAACTCCATGTCCCTTTATAGATTGTCTACCTTTTTGGTGAGTGCATGTGTGCGTGCAGGCACGCACGTGTGTGTGTGTGGGGGGGGGTTGTGTGCTTTTCTTGCGCATGCTCTGTTTATAATATGAAGCCCAGGTGGTGGAGGCCTTGTAATCTTTTTCTGTCAACTGGCTTCTTTCATATGCTAATCTTGATGTTGCTGTTTGCAGCATCTACAGTTTGAAATGCTATGAGGATACTCAGAGCAGCGCGCTGGGAAGGGCCACAGCCACTTGGGAAGACAACATGGCAGTTTCTCACAAAGCTAACCACACTTTTGCCATCTGACCCAGCCGACACTTGCTCTTCTGGTCTATGCACAGTGGTACACCTGCTTATTCCCAGTCTATCTTAGTTGGTGAAGATTCTGTGAAGACATTAGGCTCTTTTTTTTTTTAAGTTCAATTGTTCCTTTTATTATTGTTGAGGTTTATAATTTTAATTTCTTTAGTTTTTTTGAGACAGGGTCTCTCTACGTAGCGAGGCTGTCCTGGCACTTACTATGTAGACCAGGTTGGCTTTGAACTCAGGGATCCACCTCCTGAATGCTGGGATTAAAGGCACGTGCCACCACACCTGGATACTATTGTTGAGTTTTAAGAGTTCTTTGTGTACTTTGGATAGTTTATCAAATCCAAGTTCTTGTTTTGCAAACACTTTCTCCTGGCAAATAGCTTATGTGCTCTTGACAGCTTTGAGGAATCCCTTGTTGTCCGTGATGTTTTGCTTTTTTTTTTTTTTTGAGTCAGGAGCTTGCTGTGTAGACCAGACTAGCCGCAGACTGAAGATTCTCCGCCTCAGCAAGTGCTTGTGGACCCTGAGCCATCTCCCTAGGCTCTCCTTTTCCTTTTGAGACAGAATCTCATATAGCCCTGGATGGCCTTGACTAGGTATGTCCGTGTCGGCAGGATGATCCCGAGCTCCTGGTTCTCCTGCCTCCCCAGTTCAAGTGCTGGGATACCGGCTTGTGTTTGCCAATTTCACATACACTGAAGTCATCTGGGAAGAGGGAAGCTCCTTCCAGCCTCCCTGATCTCCTCCCTGGGCTTCCCTCACTGTGCTCACATAACAGCTTGTTTGCTTGACTCAAAGTTCGATACTTTGTTTCATTTGGGCCCTTATCACCTCCCTCTTATTTCAGGCATGCACCACCACCGCCCATCAGGCTGGTCTTGAGCTCAGTGTGTAACGAAGATGAACTCATGGTCCTCCAACCTCCTCCTGTGGGGTTGTAGGCATGCACCGCCATGCCTGGCGGCATGAGAGATCCTTTTCACAGCCATGTCCAGTCTACTGATGTGACAGCCAAGCCACTCTTCATTCCTGTTACAGTGGGTTTTTTAAATATTAGTTTTATTATTTTTTAATTGTGTATATGTTTGTGTGTGTGTTTGCAACTGCATGTGCATGCTACAGACATGTGAGTGCAGGTGCCACCGCAAAGTAGAGGCTTCAGGTCTGATGTGGGTGCTGGGAACTGAACCTAGGTCCTCTCTAATGTGTTCTTAAACCACTGAGATGTCACTCCAGCCTCTGATACAGTTTTTTTTTAAGTGTCTAGCATATCTGGTTTATTATCTTCCTTAATATCCATGTCTGCTTAGAGCATCTACCTAACATCTGTCTACCTTTCCACTAAAGTTCTCATCACATTAATCATATATGTGAAATATATTAGTCGTGTGTGTGTGCACGTGTGTGTGTATGTGTGTGTGTGTTCATTTTTTGAGACAAGGTCTCTCTGTGTGGCCTAGGCTGGTCTCCAGCTCTCTGTTCCCTCAGCTTCCTGAGTGCTGAGGTCACAGATGTGCGTGCACCACCATGCCCAGCGCCACAATTTTTTCAAAGCCCTGGTCTGGTCATTGCATCGTTCCTGCCAGATCAGATTCTCTGTCTCCTCAAACCTTTCAGCCTTCAGCCTTGCAGGGTTTTTTGGAAGCTGGGCCTGATGTACCAGGTAAAAGGAACTGTGGCAGACGGCCAGCTTAAGTGTTCGGGTGGGTGGCATTCTGAATTCCCATGATTGGTCTCTGGCCCTTAGTTACCTGTGCCCCAGGCTGTGAACTTATGAGCGAGTTTCAGCTTTCTCCTCTATTTTAGTGAAACAGGATTTCTGCAGGAGGCTGGGGTTGGGCTTTTTCCTTTCCCTGGGTCAGTTCGACCCGGGTTCTGATTGAGCTTCCATAGATTAGGCTGTGGTAAAATAGTTTCTCTTGGAGGCAGACTTGGTTCAAAAGGACAGAATGCTCTGGTATATTTCAAAGTGACCAAGCTTCCAATCCACGTCCAGGCTCGAGAACACTTTCCTCCGGTTGTTAACGTGAGACCTGGGTAGCCTTAGTGGTGAACTCACAGAAGTGTGGGTGTGCCCCTCCTGGACCTGTCCTCTGGAGCTGTCCCTCAGACCTGTTCGCACTATGCCCACAGCACATGGTCAGCCACATTCAGGTTGTCCTACCCTACCCTCGTGCTGGCTGCGGTGAAAGCTTCCGTTGGTGGCCCTCACAGCAGCAGGCCACACTGAGAGTCTATGTATCTATTATTTTGGTCTGCCTTCGTTTTTTGTCTGTTGTTTTGTGTTTTGTGTTTTTTCCAGGGGTGCTGGGGAGTAAAGCCAGGGCCTTGTTCATGTTAGGCCAGCGCTGCTCCACTGAGCTTTGTTCCTGGCCTGGTCTGTCCTGTGTGTAGGGCAGTTTGCCTTGTAACCTCAGTTCTGTCACAGATTTGAAAAGAATTATTTGTGCTCACTCTGTTCGATCTTAGTAAGATGGAGTGATGGCGTTCAGACTCCTCAGGTGCTGGGCTGGAAACCGCTAGTTCCTTGTCCTGTTTTAAGTTATTGGTTGCCTCTTGGCACAGGCGTGCTGCTTAGCAAACAGCTGTGGGGAGGAAGTGGTTCAGTGGTAAAGCACTTGCCTGGAATCTCTGAAGCCCTGTGTTCCTTCGTCTAAGCTCCAGTGAGCACACACATTATCTCTCTGTCTCTTCCTCTCAGTCTCTCTTGCTCTATTTCTTGTTTTCTCTCCAATACTAAGACTCTCCTCAGTTATTTTTAGTCACAATCCGGCCAGCCAGTAGGGTCTTGGTTGACTCCCCGGGGTCTTTCTTGTGTACAAAGTTGGTGATCAACTAGGGCTGACTGTCCTGTTATGACCTCAGTCAGTAGGATCTGGCTGTCCCTTGGGAGGGCTCTTCCTTTAACACGCAGCTCACCTGTTCCCTGGAGGTCTGGGCAGGGCTCAGTAATACAACAGAATACCACAAACTCCTCCGAATGGCAGTGTCAATTCTGCCCCTCCTTGTCAGACAAGGTATGTCCCTGGAAGATTTTGGATTCTAGGGCTGACCTGAATAGCTACCGTCACCACGCGGCAGAAGATTTAATGAATGGATTGAAAAGGGGAAGAGAAAAAGGGTTTGTTCTGTCTTCCAGGTACTGACTGGAGCTTTAGGTTTGGTCAGGGGACAAAAGGTCTGTAATTAAAGCACCTGGGTCCAGGCATGTTCCTGCCCTGCATTGTCTCCTCCCACTCACGACTGTGGCATTGCCTGCATAGATGATTGTCTTCCCTGGAGGGGCTGCCCCTTCAGAAGCCTCACCTGTTCCTGGAATCCAGGCTGATTACACCCTGACAACAACTCTCTTAGCTTCCAGTCTTCAGCATTTGGGCTCAAGTGTGGAGTCCATGAGTTCAACTAAAGTGTGCGCTTTTCTTTCTTCCTTCCTTCCTTCTTTCCTTCCTCCCTCCCTCCCTCCCTCCCTCCCTCCCTCCCTCTCTCTCTCTCTCTCTCTCTCTCTCTCTCTTTCTTTCTTTCTTTCTTTCTTTCTTTCTTTCTTTCTTTCTTTCTTTCTTTCTGTTTTTTTCAAGACAGGGTTTCTTTGTGAAGCCCTGATTGTCCTGGAACTTGCTCTGTGGACCAGGCTAGCCTGGAACTCACAGGGATCAACTTGTCTCTGCTTCCTGAGTGCTGGGATTAAAGGTGAGTGCCACCACCACCACCTGGTCCAAAGTGGTTTTCTAAAGACCCATTATAAGCTGTTCATTCTGTCTTTGTCCTGGTCCTGACAATACCTCCAGACTGCCCTGGTTGAGATCCTAACTCGTGGGGCTGGTGAAGCAGCTTAGTGACTAAAGGTGCTTGCTGTCAAGCCGATTTGAGTTTGATCTCAGGGACCCACCGAGTGGAAGGACACACATACAGACACACACACACATAAATGAATAATAAAAATTTTAAAATCCAGGTGTGGTGGTGCATGCCTTTTGTCCTAATCCTTAAGAGATTGAGGCAGGAGAATTGTGCACTGCAAGCTAGCCCTTGCTGTCCTGCAACTCACTATATAGACCAGGTTGGTTTTGAACTCATAGAGATCTGCCTGCCTCTGCCTCCCAAGTGCTGGGCATTGAAGACTTCTGCTCCCTCATTCTTTATTTCTGTACCTCATCCCCCCCCCCAGGAGATTTAATCAGTTTCTTTGGATTTAAAGACTGAATTTGTTCTAGTGATGAACAACTGTGTACCTTCAGCTTGGCTCGTTCCTACACTTGACTGCCCGAGAGCTCTGTCAGTAACCCTCTGCTCATAGATATGCCTCCCAAGTGCTGGGACCAAGGTGGATACCACCACACCTGGCTAACTGAACGAAGGCTGGCTGAACACCCACGATTGGACTTGGTAAATGTTGTGCAGCAGCGGTTCTCAGTCTTCCCACTGCTGCGACCCTTTAACTCGGGTCCTCATGTTGTGGTGACCCCAACCATAAAATTATTTCCACTGCTACTTCATAACTGTAATTTTGCTACTGTTATGAATTGTAATATAAATATTGTTTGGAGATGAAGGCTTATCAAGGGGGTTGTGACCCACAGGTTGAGAACGGTTGTTGTGGAACTAGAAGGAAAAAAGACAGTGAAGCTTTGGGTGCGACATGGGAGCACATCCCAGTTCTGAGAGGTGACCAAGCAGAGTTGCATTCTCAGCACTGTTTAAAAAAAAATGGAGTAGATTGTAATGGCACATGCTTTTAATCCCAGCACTTGGGAGGCAGAGGCAGGCAGATCGCTATGAGTTTGTGGTCAGTCTGGTCTACAGAGTGAGTTCTAGGCCAGTCAAGACTACATAAAGACCTTTTCTCAAACAAACAAACAAGCAAACATCCGTAAGTATTAAGGGTTGTGAAAAGACTAAATGAAGCTAGAAGTGTATTAGTAGCCTGGTGGTGGCACATGTCTTTAATCCCACCTCCCCACTTGGGAGGTGGGGGCAGTTGGATCTCTGAGTTTGAGGCCAGCCTGGTGTGCTGAGTGAGTTCCAGGTTAGCCAGGGCTGTACAGAGAAACCCTGTCCTGAAAAACCAAAAGGCAGCAGCAGCGTGTTAGCAATCACATGGGGATGCAGATGCTACGTGGCTTCCCTGAAGAAGTGGATTTTAGTTGGGATCAGGATTGGGGGGTGGGTTGTCACCACAGGGAGACTGAGAGCTCTGCATTCCAAGCAGAGCCAAAACCTAGTTGACATGCACCAACGGGAAAGAGCAGGGTGTCTCCCCAAAGCGATGTGCCCCCGAAACCAGAGTTCCTTGTTTCTCTGGTGGGCATCCTCGAGTTCCAAGACACCTGAGGCCTGCTCACCAACTCCATCTGAGATCCTCGAATTTCTCTACCTGACTTCTAGTCAGAGGAGTTTCCTCTTTGGTCTAGAGAATACTTTTTAAATTTTTTAAAATTTATTTTTGGTTCTGAGTATAAAACCTTCAGCACACCAGGCAAGTGCTCTAACGCTGAACTACATCCCGGCCACTTTAATTATTTTGTGGGCAAGACACAGGCATTTGTCAGAGGCTCCCATCATAGGCAAAGCCCTAACCCCAACCCCAATCTCCCCTTGAAGCTGGACTGTGTCTGGTGGTTAACCTTGAGCTGGCCACCCAACCCACCCACCCAGCACTCTCTCTGTCTCCTCTCTTTTCCCGGAGGCTGGAGAGGAATGCTGAGACAAGAGTCTAAGGCTGACAGCTGGCACCCATGCACCTCAAGCCATGTGGGCAGGGCCTGCGTCATTACCTTCTCAGGTAGCAACTGCTGCAGTGAGATTTTATAAAAACCCTCTGCATCTCCCTGGGGATTGAAACCCATTGAGCTCGTTAATGAGGCAAAAAGAGCCTTGCCTTAAACAAGGGAAATACTCCTTAATTTGACTAGAGCACACTGAGCAGCTAGCGTTTTTAAACAGTATTGAATTCATATCTTTTTAAAATTAAAAAAAAAAAAACAATGACCAAAGAATGGTGTATCAAAAAAAGTTCCCAAGGAACATATGGTGATAGCCAACTGTAATTCTTGCATACAGGAGGCTGAGGCAGGAGAATGACAAGTGTGAAACCAGCCTAGGCTGCACAGCAATTCTGTATTTCCAACCTCCTGTCTTGAGTGGAAAGATGTCATAACACAAAGTCTTTCTTGCAGCTGTCTCCTTTCATCTAGCCTTTGGCTACAAGTCAACCTAGTGTGGCAGGTGTACTTTGGGGTTTCTCTGTTTATTCTAAGAGCTCTCCCCCAGCATCAGAGCAGCATGACCTCCCAGATTGTGGGCCACAGAAGGCAGCTTACCTGTTTATTCCCAGGCTCTGTCAGAGCCTTTAGGAAGACCCCTCATGGGAGTGAAGCACTAAGACCTCTGTGGCGCACCAGACTCATGAAAAGCATCGAAGCTACTGTCGAGAGCCTTGGGGACATGAATGTGAAGCTGTGACAAAAGGATGCAAAATTCCCAGATGATTGTACTCACAGGCCACAGCATGCAGCATTGGGCTGTTGAGACATGCTTATCTCAAGACTTGCTTATTCTTGATTCTTGCTCTCCCAAAAAAAAAAAAAATCTTTTATTTAGTTTTTTTTTTAGAATTTTGTATGTATATACAGTTTATCTTCATCATACTTACCCCCAGATGCTCTTCTCCCCCCATTAGATGCCTCCTATACATTTTCCTCCAACCGTGTCCCATCGTTGTCATCCCCTCCTCCCCCCTTGTCATCCCCCCCCCCAATTAGTGCTGCCTGCTGGGATGTTGCCGATCTTGCTGGCTTGCTCTTGCATAGGTCTTGGGCAGGAGTAGTTCATGAGTGCATGGCCCTGTTGTGTGCGAAGACAGGATTTCACAGCACTCCTCCCAGTCCTCCAGCTTTACATTGTTTCTGTCCTCTCTTTCTTCATGTTTCTGAGCCCTAGAAGGAGGGATCTGATCCAGATGTCCCATTTAGGGCTGAGCACTGGACAGTCACTTATTCTCAGCACTCTCAGTTATGAGTCTCTGTATTAACAGCTGCCTGGCAAGTTTGAGAGCAGTGCTGATCTGTAGATCTGTGGGTATAAACATAACGTTTTTAGAAGGCAGATTGATAGCGTGTCCATTGAGCAGAACAGTGGCTAGCTTCCCCTCTCCAGAGCCTGTAACCTGCTGAAGCATGGGCTCGTCTTCCTCTTCATTTTTTTTTTTGAAGAGTTTTTTTTTTTTAAAGATTTACTTATTTATTATATATACAGTATGCTGCCTACATATATCCTATAGGCCAGTAGAGGGCACCAGATCTCAATACAGATGGTTGTGATGGTTGTGAGCCACCATGTGGTTGCTGGGAATTGAACTCAGAACCTCTGGAAGAGCAGTCAGTGCTCTTAACCTCTGAGCCACCTCTCCTTCATTTTTTAAAAATGTTTTTTAATTTTTTACCAGCATTACAGTACCAGGCATGGATCTCTCCTGCGGAGCAGGCTTTTTTAGAAGTTCTAATTTACAAGGCAGCTCAATGACTTTTTACCTAAATCTTACACCCGTGTCACCACCTGGGTCAGGGTAGAGAACCTTGCCCTTTGCTCTGGTCTCAGGCCCTTTCCTAATCAGACCCACTTCCCTCTGCCCAGCAGGTGCTTACGGGTAGTATTCAGGCATCTGTACTGGCCTGCCCTTGGGGTCCTGACAGGTTAGGTGCTCAGCAGCACTCACTGAGAGCACCTCCTATGCACGTTCACTATGGTCCCTTTCAAAAGGTGGGCTGTCCACCTCCTCCCGTCTCTCTCCCTCCCTCCCTCTCTCCCTCCTTCCCCCCCTTCTGCCACTCTTGTCCCCAGGGACCGGTCTCTGCCCCCCCCTCTGCCCCTTCTCTCTCCTCTTCCAATAAAGAGCCTTGTTGTATAGTGTGATTTCTCTTTGTCACGTTTTTTAAATCATAGCACTTACCACACCTCATCTTTACTCTCTACTTTTAAATTAAAAGAAAACAATTTTGAGACATGGCTTCACTACGTAGCTCTGGCTGGCCTTGAACTCACAGAGATCCACCTGCCTCTGCCTCCAGAGTGCTAGGATTGAAGGTGGGCATCACCACACCCAGCTTGCCTGTTCTTGAACTTTACATAAATTAGTCCTAGATGAATGCTCTTTTGTACCCCCTCCCTCTATCCCCCCCTTTCTTTTAATTGTGTTTGCATTACTAGGGCATCAAACTCAAGGTCACAGGCATTCTAGATAAGTACTTTATCTCTAAGCCACACCCCCTTCTCTCTGTATCTAATTTCTTTTGGTTAACATTGTGTTTTTAAGATTTATTCATAATATCGAGTATCAGATCAGTTCATTGATTTTTGTTGTGCTGCAGACCAGAATAAACGTATCCATTCCTCTGTGCACTGCTGTTTGGCTTCTACTAAGTTTTTGCTATTATCCGTGTAGCTGGGATGCATGTATTTTGGCACACACAGGCACCCCATTTCTTCTGAGGTATATTCCCAGGAGTGGAACTGCCTGGTCATGTGGTCAGCGTATGATTAATCTTAGAAGCATCTGCCAAGAGGTTCTTCAACATCCTTACACCAGTGTCTACTCCCACAGCAGCTTCTGAATTAGCTCGCTCCACATGCCCACCGATCTTAGTGTTTTCAGAGGTTTAATTTTAGGCATCCTAGTATGTGTTCAAACTGGACCCTTCGCATCATTTGCATCTGAGTGTAACCATTCGTGCCCAACATCTTTTCATAAACCTGCTGGCTGTTGGTGATTGCCTTTGTGCAAAGTGCCCATTTAGTTCACTTGCTACCTTTTTCCTATTGTGCATCTTTAATGAAGGCAAAAGGGTTGTGAACAGCATTTCACTTATCCCAGGAGTTAAGAGGGGCTCAGGTTTATGCAGAGCGTGATGAGGGTGGAAAGGGCTCTCCAAGAATCTACCCTCCCTGAAGCTTATTGCCTCTCTCCTCCCAGAATCTAGCCCATGGCCAGGCCCAAGGCAAGAACCCAGTGAAAGCTAATCAAAGAAGGAGATGTAGGTGGAATTTTTTGTCGGGATCATGAGGACTGCCAGCTGCTTCCCAAATAACCATCAAGACTGGTTATTGATTATCGGCTGATAGCTTAGACTTGTTACTAACTAGCTCTTACAACTTAAGTTAACCTGTATTTTTTTTTATCTCCCTTCTACCATGTGGCAGTACCTTCTTTCAGCACTGCATGTTTATCTTGTTTCTCTCCACATCTCCTTGTGACTTCTGGGACTCTGCTGTCCTTCCCAGCATTCTCTCTGCTCTGAAAATTCTGTCTTGCTATCAGCCAATCAGCATCTTAGTTACAACAATAGCAGCACATTTTCATGATGTACAAAAGGAATATTCCACAGCAGGGGGATGATCCTTGTTTTGGGGCACTTGCTACTGTGGACTTTGCAACAAATGATACATCCGGTGCTTTTCTTCCATCCCCCAAACTGAGACCCCTCCAATTCTGACAGGTGGCCTATTAGCATTCTTGGGCCACCAACTCATGGGCCCAGTCTTGAGTCTGACTCAGTCTTGCTGACTATATGCTGGTCCCATGGAACTTCACCCCAGTAATGGAGTCCTCCCAACCCCTCAGGGATTACATCACAATCTACACTCCATCTTTTTCAAATTGGAGATTTGCATCCAGAACCTGGGATCGCTCGCCCCTGGACCCACTAGATTCTGAAGAGTTCCCAGAGACCACAGTCTACTTCTCCAGCCCAGCCCTCTTCAGAGCACTTACTGCCCTAGCATGATGTCGATGGCTTTTGTTGGCATGTTTTTTTCTCTTTGTTATGGACAATATAATGTATCTGCTCCCAGGGTCCTACTCTGACCCCACCCCTCTTGCAAAGTCAAGAATTCATTCAGGTCAGGTGTGGTGTACACCTGTAATCTCAGCACTTTGGAGGCAGAGGCAGGAGGATTACCAGTTTGAGGCCAGTTTGGGCTACATAGTGAACCCTGTGTCAAACAAACAAAAACTGAAAAGCAAACCCCAAACAAAACTGGACTTCATTCTTTAACTAATTTTCCTCTGGTCTGGATTCCAAGCATCCTTTGCAGGCTCAGGTAGGGAGTTCCTTGTCCTCAGTGGATGACCCTATTTTGGGAAGTGGAGGACAATTTAGGAGCTAGAGGAAATAGATCCCTGGGCAGGGGGGGGCTGCCTTCAAAGGTTCTGCTTGGAAGGTTGTCTCTCACCTCTCTGTTTCTTCTCTACCATGAGGTAAATGGCTCCTTGGCCATGGTGTTCAGCTTCACCTTAGGCCCAAATCATAGAGCCAGCTGACCACAGACAGAACCGAGAACCAAATTCTTTCTCCTTTAAAAAGATTTTTTTGGACTTTAATGACTTTCATTGTATGAATATGAGTATTTGCCTGTATGTGCACCACGTGCATGCAGTGCCTGTGGTGACCAGAAGAGGGCATCCTATTCTTTGGGCTCGGAGTTACAGATGATTGCCAACCACCACGTGGGGACTGGGAATTGAACACAGGTCCTCTGAAAGAACAACCAGTGCTCTTAAGCACTGAGCCATGGCACCTTCCCAAGTTTTCCCTCCTTTTAAGTTGGTTTGTCTGATATTTTGTCCAGGGATATAAGAATCTAATGACGGGACCAAGCCAAGACAAGTAACTTTTCCACTCCACTTCTCCCTGGATGCTGTGAGGCCTGACAAGTGTTTGTGAACTGAGTGGGTCAATAAACAATTTAGATGGATCTGTCTCTCAATCAAGCAAGCCACCACTCCTGCATCCTTGTGCCAAGAGAGAAAATGGGAACATCCCTAGTACTTTTCTTAGAAGTCTCCATGTCTCTGTGCTTGATGACCCCATAAAGTTCAAACACCCCTCGATGTGTTTTTACATCATGAGTTCCACACTGATGTCTCAGTGGATGATACATCCAGTTAAAAACCAAAGTTAGGACACGGAAATGCCCAGCGTAGGGTTCTGGAATCTTCCTGCAGATGAGTCAGTTGCTTACATTAGACATTTCTTCATGGATATAGTTAGTCTTTGCAATGGATTTCCTGGGTGGCCCTCCTTGTGCTAACCCTGTGGGCTATGCCACTGGAGGGTTCAGGCTGGAGGTAGATGCACTCTTTTGTCCAACTTTTATCTTCCTGGTCCTTCGTCCTCAACTTTTCCTGGCATGGGAGGTTTTCTCACAAGTTCAGGTCACTGAAGACCTCACAAGTGGCTGCTGATAGCTGTTAAACCAAAATGAGGTCCAAAGGCCCGTGTCTGATTGTGCTAGGTTACAATTCCAAATACTCCCTGTAGGTGTCTCCCTTTGACTCCAGAAAAATTGAATTTGTGCTTGACAGAGACACTGTTGTGAACGCCAACTTCCAGGAAGTTGGGCGTGGATGTGCTGCGTGCCTTTTATCTCAGCACTGGGCAGAGTCGGGAGGATCTCTGTGAGTTCGAGGCCAGCCCGGTCGACGTAGTAAGTGGGTGGTAAACTGCTTGTAGAGATTCTCAGAACAGCACGCACAGCCTGACAACTGGCAATGGCAGAAATATTCATTTATCTTCAAAAACAGCAGATTTTAACTACACAAGGTTGTTGAGCTGAAATGTGTCTAGTGCTACTGGGGACTTAGGTTTACATTTCGGTTGTGTGTAATTTGAGCATCTGTGTGTGTGTAGCCAATGCTTATTGTATCAGGCAGCCGAGCCTTGATCTCCTCTTTCCACAAAGGATAAGCAGAAGAAGCTTAAAACAGCAACAGACAGGAAGTCTCACCAATGTCAGAGTGGGTCACTGTGGGACAGTGATGGTTTGGGGGCCACGGGGTATCTGCTGTGACCTTAATAAGCAAGCCTCAGTTCCCTCATTTGTAAACTGGGAATAGTAATAGCAACTTCGGGAACCCGTTGTAGTCTGGACACGGTAACACAATGGATGATCTCAGCACTGGGAGAGCTGACGCAGGAGGATAGCTAGTTTGAAGCCAGCCTGGGTTACATAATAAGACCCTGCCTCAAACAAAATAAAACAGCTTATTTTGAAGAACTAAGTGTCACTCAGCTAGCCTGTTCAGGGTCAAGAAAGCAAACAGGTTAGTCAGGGGAAATTAGGATTCAATCTTTGTGTTATCTTCATTCAAAATCAAAGAGACAGAAAAACACAGGATGAGAACAGAAATTGTTCCAGGGTTCCCAGATTGTAAGATTTTTTTAAACCATATTTATCTTGTTTTATTTCTACTCATGTGTGTCTGTTTGTGTATGTATATACTTTCTTTCTTTTTTTCTTTTTCTTTTTCTTTCTTTCTTTTTCTTTTTTGGTATTTTGAGACAGGGTTTCTCTATGTAGCCCTGGCTGTCCTGGGACTCACCCAGTAGACTAGGCTGGCCTTGAACCCATAGATATCTGCCTGCCTCTGCCTCCCTGTACTGGGATGAAAGGCGTGTGCCACCACTTGGTCTGTACGTTTTCTAAATCAAGTGAGAATAAGTTACAGACGAGGTGATGCCCTTGACCCCCACCCCAGAGCATCAGTGTGATTCCTTAAGAGAAAATGTCATTCTAGCCATAGCCACAGGGCCGTTTCCTGGGTCAGGCAATTGACTGGGAGTTGATACAATTATCTAATTGTGATTAAATGTCACCAACCGTTCCAGTGATATCCTTTACAGCAAAAACAATATCCCGGTCCTCTACCACATTCGTTGTCCTGTTTCTAGCCCTCCTTCCATGACATTGACATTGACGACAAATGCAGGCGGCGATCTTGCATCGTGTCCCTTAGGTAGAGTCTGACTGACATCTCTTTGTGATTGGCCTCAGGTTGTATGCCTTCTGACAATTCTTGGAAAATAATGTCCCCTTCTCCTATCAGCAGGAGATCAGTTTCTTGGTCTGGGAGAATAAATGATGATAAATATTCCAGGTGAGAAGGAAAAATCTAGAAGCTTCTAAGGAGCCTGTTTTAGTTCCCATTAACCACTGCAATTAGCTCAGACTTTTCAGGGACAGAGGAAGGGGCTGAAGGTGCGGACTAGAGAGAATAGCGGCAAGCGCTGGAGCCCAGAATGAGCAGAGGTCGGGAAAGTGCCGAAGGCAACACAGCGAGCTTTTAAACTGCTTACTTAAAAAACCCCTCATTTGTTTCTCTGACGCTTAAAAAACAAATAGAAGGTACGCACTGTGGAAAATAGAAAAGGAATAAAGAAGAAAATAGCAGCTGGAGGCCTGTTAATCTTGCAGGCGCATGCCTTCCCAGCATCCAGAAAAGCCTTTCCAAACTGCTCTTGAAGTGGGGAACAATGAGGAAAAGCCACGTCTTCTCTGGAGAGCAGTGACGTCAGGCCAGCGGAGGCCGGCCCTGAGGGAAGCTTGTGCTTCTCGCGGGGCTGTGTCTGTAAGCTGGAAGGGGCAGGTGGCTGGACACCTCGGAGAACTCAGAGCTGCTCTTGCCCTATCTGCGAAACTCTAAGGCTACTCCCGTGTGTTTGGAGCCGAGAGAGGAGTTTACTGATTTTTAAAGATACAAAGGAGAGGAGAGAGAACTGCAGACCCATGGGAGTGCATGCAGGCTAGGGCAGGCTAGGAAGAACTCTCCTTGTAGGCAAAGCTGGAGGGTACAGGAGGGGCCCAGGAGCAGGTTTTGTCCAGTTGCTGTCCTGAGAGTCTGTGCAGCCCTGGGATAGGCCTGGGGACATCCTTGGGCCTGTAGGGCTGAGTATGGGCTACTGTTGCAACTATGAGAGCAGAGCAGGTCTGCCTGACTTTTGGGGTCCAGTTCACTCTAGAGTGGGGCACTGGGAAGACTGGGAAGCAGCTCTATGGAACAGAGTGGGAAATGGCGTCTCCTTCCAGTATTCTCAGAGCAGATTTAACTGAACACACTGCGAGATGTCTTCAAAACTGCCCTGGTAAATCTTCCAATAGAGGATTAGCCTCATCTCTGGCAGACAGGTGAGGAAACAGAATACAAGGTAAATGAGATGGCAGATGTAGTGTGTGCCTTGCCCGTGTCCTCAGCCACCCAGAAGTGACATCTGACCCGGTCTCTATGTACCCATGGCTTTATGTATCTCTGTGGGGCGTGCGTGTGTGCTTGTGTGCTTGTGTGCGTGCACGCACACTTTTGTGTATGTTTGTGTGTGTGTGTGTGTATGTTCACTGGGCCTTTAGAGTGTGGGCCTCTAAGACAGTGAGGGATGGCAGACAATGGATATGTATGCTACTTAATAAGACTATTATTATTATTAATTATTATCTTGACTTTTTCAGACAAGGTCTCACTATCTATTTCTGACTGACCTGGAAGTAGAGAAGGCTGCCTTCCAACTCACAGAAATCCTCCTGGCTGTGTGTACCACCATGCTTGGCCAAGACATTTCACTTCATTTTATTTATTTATTATTTTAAAATTTTATTTAAATTTATTTTATGTGCATTGGTGTGAAGGTGTCAAATCTCCTGGAACTGGAGTTACAGACAGTTGTGAGCTGCCTTGTGGATGCTGGGAATTGAACCTGGGACCTCTAGAAGAACAACCAGTGCTCATAAACGCTGAACCATCTCTCTAGCCCAAGCTATTTTATTTTTTTAATAGAACTTTAAGGCTGAGGGTGCAGCTTAGTGGCAGGGCGCTTGGCTAGCGCACAGGAGGGCCTGAGTTCGACCCCCGACACCAGACAAACACAGGCAGGAAACACCGAGTTCACGGCCTTTATGCTGCTGAGCATACGTGCCACTGTTAACTGTAGGCACCACATGTGATTCTAGAACATGTCACCCTGCAAAACTGAAACTCTGCACCCCGTGGAACAACTCCTCGTTTCCTTCTCGCCCAGGCCCTGGTGACCACATCCTATTTTCTGTCTTTATGTGTCTGACGGTTCTAGGAACTTCGTGTAAATGGTGTCAGGCAGTTTTGTTCTTCTGCGACTGACATTTAGCATAATGTCCTGAAGTCCCCTCCACGTTATAGAATATATCTGGATCTTCCTTTTCTTCTTTTTGTTTCCAGGGAGGATTTTACTATGTAACCCAGTCTGGCTGGGAGCTCACTGTGGCACCGAGCCTGGCTTTGAACTCAGGCTCCTCTCGTCCCCGCTGCCTGTGTGCTGGGACTGTAGGTGTGTGCTGCTGTGCCTGCTTGAATTTCATTCTGTTCACGGCTAAAAAGCTTCCAGTGTTTTCATATTGACCACCTTTACTGTTCATCTGTGGGTGGATATTTGGTTTCCTCTTACCTGTTGGCTGCTGGGGCTAAGGCTGTAATAAACATGAACATGCAAATATTTTTTCAAGAGTTATTTGCAATCTAGTCCTGTTTCTTAGTTTCTTTGGGCAGCTGCAACATAAAACTTTGGACTAGGGAATTTTTTTTAAAGTTTTTTTTAATTAAAAAATTGTATCTGGTGAGGTGGCGCATACCTTTAATCCCAACACTCAGGAGACAGAGACAGGCAGATCTCTGTGAGTTCAAGTCCAGTCTAGTCTACATAGCAAGTTCCAGGCTAGCCAGAGGTACACAGTGAGACCCTGTCAACAACAACAACAACAACAACAAAAACAAAGACAAAAATCCCCAAAATTTCTTTATCTCTTTATTTATGTATATGGGTGCTTTTTCTGCATGTGTGAATGTGTACCGCATGAGTGCCCGGTACCTGTGGAGGTCTCCAGAGGGCACTGGATTCCCTGGACCTGAGTTACAGGCATTTATGAGTTGTCATGTGGATGCTGGGAACTGAACCTAGGTCCTCTGCAAGAGAAGCAAGTGCTCTTAACCACTGAGCTATCTCCCCAGCTCCTGCATTGGGTGATAGTAAATAATAGAAAAATTTCCTCATAATCTGGTGGCTGGGAAATCCGAGATTAAGACTCAGCATTTGGTGCCTGGTGAGGGCTTTCTCAGTGTCCTCTGGGAGGAGGGAGCTATGTCCTCATGCTGAGTCAGGCAGAAGGCCAGGTAGATAAATGTGGCCGCTTGAGTCTCTTAGGAGGGCCTCAGCCCCACCCACCGGGAAGGCTTCCGGTCTCTCACCTCCTCTAGTCACTTCTTAATCACATTGGCCTGACCTGAAATTTGAAGGAGATGTATTCAAACCATGGCAACCTAGAAGTGTGATTGTTGAATATATATAGTATTATCTTCAAAAATTTTCATCAATTTCTATTACCGTTTTCCAGAGTGACTACCAAATTTTATGGAGACAGTTTTGAGATGTGGCCTGCATGCTCCCCAGGAGGTCCCTAGTGGTATTTTAAACATGAAGCCTTTCTTCCCATTGGTGCCTTCTCTTGTCACCTCACCAGATACAACACGCCCCTTCCTGTTTACTTCTGGGCTCACCACCCAAATTCACCCAAATTTAGTATCAAGTCTTCATCTTGGTCTTTTCTGCTGGGAACTCATTAAGGCCTGCTGCTTGCTTCAGGTTATGGAAGTCCCAGGTGGCTCTTCTGGGCTCTATCGCTGTGTAATGAATTGCCACAGTCTGGCGGCTACCGGTGGCTTTATTACTCTGCAGTTGACTGGGTTTGGCTGGATGGCGTCTTACAGAGGCACCTGCAGGCTCCACTGTGCTGACGTCCAGCACGACTAGGAGCTCCAGGCAGGCCAGGAGTCTGCTAAAAGATTTTTCTGGAATGGCACGGGGGTCACCTCTATCCCACGCGAGTAAAAAGAAGTATTTTCAGGCTCTCTCACTGCAGGAGATGGGGAGAAATGAATCATGCTACAGTTTGAATATGAGATGCCCCCACAAGCTCTTGTTCACAGACAGCGGTAGAAAAAATCATCAAGATGTGGGACCCAGTTGGAGGAATAGGCCACTGGGGCCGGGTTCTTAGGTGCGTATCTTGCCCTATACCCGCTCTGTCTCTCTCTGTGCTGTTTGATTGGCCTCTCTGAGTGGGCTCTTGCCTCCACAGAACTCTGCCTCACCGCTGGTCCACAGCGATGGAGCAAGCTGGCCCTGTACCGAAGGTGGGAACCCAGATACCTACCATACTGCAGAACATATGGGGCAGGATACCTTTGTGGACCTCAGGGCCAGAACACAGCCCTAGTCAGTATGCTTGGAGAACTCCTCATTGTAAACTCTATTTTGCCGCGACTGAAGACAAATAAGGAAGTCTGGTCATTAATGGAAACCTTGAGGAAGACGGGTTTATCTGGATCCCATCTCTAAGTCCAGGCTGATAGGTCTCAAGTGACCCCAAAGTGTTGCGTCAGCAGTCTTGACAGGGATTTGGGAAGCTCAGAGCCCCCCTACTTTAGCGTGTTTGGGATAATTAGCAACAGCTCCGGTGGGGCTGGCAAGGTGGCCCGGCAGTGCTTGCCTTTGCCAGCACTGTTGGCCTCAGTTTGATCACTGGAAGCCACATGGCTGTAGGAGAGAACTGTCTCCCCAACGTTGTCCCTTGACTTCCATATGAGTGTTGTCAAGGCTAGCCTGGGCAACTTAGTGAGACCCTGTCTCAAAAGAAAAAGAAAAACGAGGGTTGTGTGAATAGCTCAGCAATAGAGTACTTGCCTACCATGTGTGGGACCCTAGGCTCAATCTCTGGTACTGAAAAAAAAAAAGTCTCTGGATATGTGTTGTGAGGATTGTGAGTCAAAAGGATTGATTATTCTAGATTTCCAAGATAGGCCTCAGATGCCAATTATGTGTCCTTGTGGGAGAGAATCTCAGAAACCTGAAACACACCTCACACAGGAGAAAATGATGTGCCCATGAGGCAGAGATTTGAAGAGAGAGGTGGCCCCAAGCCAGGGACTGCCAGCAGCCATTAGAAGAGGCAGAGAGTCTCCCCTGGGGCCTCCATTGGACACACTGATCTTGGTCCCAGTACATTGATTTCACCCTCTCCATTTTTAGTCCCAGACTTCTCAACAGAATGGTTGCCAGCTCTCTCAAGGGAATGGCCCAAGAGAGTGAGGCAGGAGCCGCTGTGTCTTTTATGGCCAGGTCACATGCTACCATCCCACAATAGATTATACAGGTGAGTGCTCAGCATGGGAGGGGACTTGTGGGGGTCCAGCTACCAGGAGGTAGGGTGTACTGTAAAGGCTAGCTGTCTCAGAGCAGTGGAAAGGGTGTCGTGTGGCTGGAAGCCCAGGATGAACAGGTTGGCTGCAGCGGTGAGATCTGCTTCAGTCAGGCCACTCAAATTCTGGCTCCAGTTCCGGGATGGAGAACCTTTCCTTCATCCTGCCCATCAGCCTCTGCCTAGGCTGCCAGGGAGCCGAGGCCTCCTCTGGGCACGGCTGGATCCTGTTACACCGTCACAGAGCAAGACAAGAACTGTGGAGCCCGTGGTAGGAGACAATGGCCTCCATTGAGGAATTATGACGTAAAGGAACCAGCAAGTCTGCAGTCACCAGTCAGGAAACAATAGGTGTTTCGAGAGGGCCCAGGAGGTGCTCAGAAGAGACAAAGATGCTCACCACCATCCCAGCATTCCCTCCCTCTCTGAGGTCTCCGACACTGTGCCAAGAGAGGAATTTCTCTAGGATCTGTCTGAAAAGGTCAGTTGTTAAGAGCAGCGTCTTTAAAATCTGGCTTCTGACCTTCATGCAGTTTGCCCTTTCCTGATCCGCCTTCCAAGAGAAAGGCCCCCACCTAGGTGCTGGCAGTGGCGGAAAATATTAGAGAAAGGTTTGAGTATGGCTTGTGACAGCTTTGTCTGTTTCTACAGCTCCTGCCTCGACACCTCAGGTCCAGCAGAGTACTGGGTGACATCATATCTCAAGAACTTTGTGTGAATCCAGACATTTGTCTGTCAGCTGGGAGGATGGGGGTGGATTTCGTTCTTGGACTTGAGCTGAGCCCCCAGCCCCAGGGGCTGTCTTTATTGTTATCATATGTTAAGATACAATTCTGCAATGCCAGCTGTGTCTAAGAGCCAGAACACAGGGGAAGAAGCCCCTTTCTCAGGACCTTAGCTGGAAGACGCTAGCCCAGCTCTTTGCCTTTACAGTTCTGTAGATTTGGGAATTCCTGGTGGGAATGTGGAGAAAGGGCCTTTGAAGGGGAGGCTTCTGTTGATCTGGAACTTGAGGATTAGTTTACCCTGCAAGGCCACCTGTATTATTTGTGATGACAGCTGTCCACCTGAGCACAGGCAGCTATTCTGACTGAGCTTAGCCACTTACGTCGGGTGTGACCTTTGCAAGGTAGTCTTTGGGCAAGGGCTTTGTACAAGGGCTGGCTGGCATTTCTGTGGGTGTTCCCTCTTCCAGCAATCATTTTGGGGAGCTGCCTGCCTTCTTTTGTCCTTCTTAGAATCAGCGAGGACATCGTAGGGTTGGAGATGGGGATGTAGAAGATATACCGAACCTCACTTTGCTCCATGCCTTTATTTACTTGAATGTCTGAGGTCAGGAACAGCAATAAGTGGAAAAATCCCATAATTAAAATCAAATTTCAATTGCAGAGAGAACTTTGCCTTTGAAAGGAATTAGTGGACAATATTTGTAAAAGAATAGCAATCATATACTTGGACAAACTGCTACTTCCCAGTTCCATTAACCCGGCAATTTCTAATTGGAATCTAGACTCTCAGAGCATCTGTCAGGGACGTCCCATTTGCTCCCCTCACCATCTATTCAGCTTAGTGTCTTGGGATGCTGGATTCTAAAGCCTGTACCAGTGGGTCCCTAAGTTCTAACTGGTCCTTTTTGATAGTACTTAGGGGACAGAGAGAGAGTCAGAATGTCTCCTTCTCCGTAATCCCTTCCTTTCTGGGTCCCTGTTTGTTGGGTCCATCTCCTGCCTAAGGCCACAGTTTCTGGCTGGGGCCTTTTCTGTGCTGCCACCGTCTCTGAGTACCAGCAGTTGCCACCTCACCTCTGGGAGTGGCCCCTGATGTTGCTGTCTCCTAAACTGATCTGCATCTTTGCGAATGGTCTTTGTTAAACTCTTCTCAGACTGCCCAGGCGAGTGTGCTGTTTGCCTTTCTAGGGACACTGACCCATTCAATATCTAAACTCTTATTTGTACAATGTCTTTTCACTCTCTGTAGTGTTCTTTTGTTCTTTTGAAGGCCCCAAGGAAAACTTGAAGCTCTACTGGAATTGGTGCTGCTGTTTGAACTTGAAAGCCCAGAGCTGGCTTTTGGGGCTGGGGGCAGATTGGCATTGTGCCTTCCTTCAGTGCAAGAACCAAGTAACTGAGGATGGCTTCTTCCCAAAGGGGAAGATTGCAGACTGCTCAGAATAAATTCAGACTTATTCTGAGAGGGGGAAGGGAAGAGGAAGGTGAGGAGTATGGGAAGGAGATAAACGATCTGTTATTTTATTTACTGCTGTGAACTTCAAATTGCCAGATTGGCAGGTGTGTTGGTGCACAACTCTGAGGCAGGACCATTGCCGTGAGTTTGAGGCCAGCCTGATCTACATAGTGAGTCCAGGTTGGCCAAGGTTACACAGTGAGACCTTGTCTCAAACAAGGACAACCACCACCAACAACAAAATACTAGGTCAAATGTGCAGGACTGCAATGTTCCTGCTTCCTAAGGGAGCCTGGGAGAAGGCTCCAGGGAGATAACTTATGCTTCAAATTCCAATGGTAGTTACTAAGGAGACACCCTGAGTTAAGGGACAAGGCAACAAAACCAACACAGGTAGGGCATCCAGTGGAATACTATGGGGTTGTCCAGAATAGAAGGATGTCAACTGCTCAGGGAGATGAGGAGAACTTGAATGTGTCTGCTAAATTCCCGCATTTGGAACTTAAGTCTCACCGTATCTGTGTTGCGAGTCAAGATCTCTGCCCTCAGGGCTTAACTAGTTATCCTGGGGGTAGGTATTTTGTATTGACAGTAAAACTGGCGTCAACCCCAGCCCAGTTTTCAGCCTTTTTTTCCCTGTTGCAGGAGGGGCCTCTAGTTAGTTCCTGGCAGCATAGCCCTGAAATAATCACACAGCAACTGTATTATTTAAATCACTGCTTAGCCCATTAGCTCTAGCTTCTTATTGGCTAACTCTTACATATTAATTTAACCCATTTCTATTAATCTGTGTATGGCCACATGGCTGTGGCTTACAGGCTAAAGTTCCATCTGTCTCTGGCAGGGCTACACGGCTTCTCCTTGACTCTGCCTCCTTTCTCCCAGCATTCTGTTTATTTGTCCCCCCCCCTCTGCTCCCTACTAGCTTTGGGCTATAGGCCCAAAGCAGTTCCTTTATTAACCAGTGATATTCACAGCATACAGAGGGGAAGCCCACATCAATTCCCCACTTGGGTCCTGAGCTGCCTGTGTGTGCAGGATGGTGGGAATGGGGTGGGTGAGTGGGAGCTTTCTGGAAAAGCCAGCAAGTGTCCAGAGCTGAGCCTTAGAGCTGATCGGAAGGGGCAGCTCTTTGGCTCTGTCCCTTGGAATTGATGACAGAGTATCTATCAGCTATGCCTCCCTCCTCCCTGGCCCTTTTCGCACTCTTTGCCTTGTACAGATCCCACTTCCTTCTCTTTCCCCACAAGGCGAGAACAGCTGGAAGGGGAAGCTGACAGGGCTATCCCGAAAAGGTTACTGTGCCCAAGTCACTGGTGCCAGCATTTACCAGGCACGTGGCGCCCTGTTGAAGGAAGTCAGAGGCGAGAGCCAGGCCAGGCAGGAGATATGGAATAATGTTCTGGTCCAAAGCAGACGCAGGGGCTAGCACTTTCTTGACTCCCACATGCGAGGAAGGGAATGGAAGGAGCGAGAAAAGTCAATGCTGGCTACCAGTGTGGACAATGGGATTACCCAAGGAGCCTGGGTGGATACCTCAGAACAGTCCAGCTGAGGAAAGAGGGAAGGGGAGGTTACAGTGTTTACCTATTAGATCCAGACCCTCATCAGGGAGGTCTTCTCCAGTTTCCCTTGAATTCTGGTCACTTTGGGTGGTTCTGAGTGTGGACTGAGGGGTCTTGTGGAGCAAAGCCAATCGTGTGCACGTGGGAGCTGAGCTCCTTTGTTGCCTGTCCACCAAAGCACAGCTGAGCTCAGCGCAGAGCCCAGGGCTGGGGAGGGTTAGCAATAGCTGCACCCGGGTACCTAATGGAGAAGCCGTCTTCCCAACTGAGAGCGAGACATTGGGCACCCACTGTGCTCATAAGGGTACACAACTTGCATCAACTCATGACCCAACCCAGGAGCCATTGCTATGGAGACAGATGCCCCTGGGGTCCTGTTTAACATGGATGCCAAGCATTGTAAAACTGCGTTGACAAAACTGTGCCTAGCACACAGAAGGCATGCAATAAAATGTGTTGAAGGAACATTCCTGGCAGCGGAGGGGTTGGGGAGATGGAGGGCAATGCAAGGGTGAGGGGTGGGGAGCTCTGACTCAAGGGGTCCCAGTCTCTCCAGAGAGTTTGTAAGCAGATGGACCTGGGCTTCGTGATCCAAGCCCATCATCCCAACCACGAAAGAGGTTGAGGCAGGAGACTAGAAAGTTCAAGTCCTGCCTGGACAGCTCAGAGAGAGACTCTGCCTCAAAATAAAAATTAAAAAGAGATTGGGATATCGCCCAGTGGTAGGGTGCCAGCTCAGCATTTGTAAGGCTCTGGGTTCAAGGTTCGGTTCTAGTGCTGGGGAAATAAAGACCAATGGGACTGAGCTGTAAGTATCCAGGAGAGGCAGGAAAATGAACTTAATGGACAACTGCGGCCTTTTTCTGCAGATAATGGTACCCATACTGAGTGTGGGAAGACTGATTAGGAGAGAGTGTGATGGAACTACCTGATGGGGCCAAGAGACTCCAGAGAGACTGGCAAACTGCTCAGCCACTGTGGGGAAGGCCACACAGCTTGCTAGCCCACTGGAGTCCTATAGGACCATTTTTGGACCCTTAAGCTAGGCATCTCCTTGTCTCCTCAGCTGCCTGGGTAGCCTCCTGGGAAACTCCGATGACTTTATCCTTGTGCCTGGTGGAGGAAGGGAGGCAGTGGGCTCATCAGGCAGGCCACACAGAGAAGCCTTTGTGCCCTGTGGCCTCCAGGAGGGGTAGGCTGTCTGCAGGCTCAGCGTCTGCTGGACGATAACACAGACACTCTTTGTGGTGCCCAGCATCCAGGAGGCATGGGGGCGGGAGGCCTAGGGGCAGGTTCCTGTGGGCCAACCAGCTTATGGGTGGCGTGTTGGAGGTGATACAATGGTCCCAGCAGAGATGTGGGTGGGGTAGGGCACACACGGGTGTGTGCGTGCCTGTGTGCGCATGAGCGCATGTGTGTGTGTGCACATATGTATGTCTTGGGGGATGATCCCTTTGGAGTAGCCTGGATATTCCATGCAGCAAACAGACACCAGCTCCAGATCCACTGGCCTGGCCTGAGTGAAGGTCTCCTGATTTGCATTTTTGCTAACTAAAGCTGTCGCGCAACCATGAACCTCAGAGTCTTCTGGGCTTTAAACATCTCTAGAGCCAAGGTTTCCAATGCAAAACCACAAATACTTACTGTATCTTCTCTGGTGAGATTCCTGGGGGCAGGAGGGGGCTGCACCTCACTCAGGACCTGGCCTCCCAAGGCCAGGGTTCACCCCTCCTTGACCAATTTTCCTGGTTCCACTCCTAGCTATGTTTCTGGTGGAAATCCTCTATACTTGATTCAGCCAGGTCTTGGTAGGTAGGGACAAGCTGCCAGGCCCACTGTCTGCAGAGTCACACAGGGTGCCATGCTCAGAAGTGCCCCCCACTGGGCTTCATGCCCTGTTGTTGTCATTTTGAATTTTTTTGTTTCTTGAAGAGCCAGACTTCAGGTCTCACGTGTGCCAGAGAGGTGTTCTACCCATGAGCCTTTTTTCCAGTCCTTCTCAAAATGTTGTTTTGAGACAGGGTCTTACTAAGCTGCCCAGGCTGACTGAACCGCCATCCTTCTGCCTCAGCCTCCTGAGTAACTACACCCGACTTGAAATTCTGACCACGCCCCTGTGTTTGGGTTTGCACTGGACTCCATAGTATGTAGCTAAGCCTGCTTCAGGGGTGAGGATGAGGGTAGGAGAGCCCAGGGCCACAAGCCATCAGCACTGTAGTCCCCTTTCTGTCCCCGGGGAGCTGAACTCAGGTCCTCATGCTTGTGTAGCAGACATTGCACTGATGAGCTATTTCCCCAGCCACAACAAATTGTTTGTAAATAATTGTTTCATGGGCCAGTGAGATGGCTCAGTGGGCAAAGGCACTTGCTGCAAAGCCTGATGACCAGAGTTCAATTCCCAAGACCTACATGATGAAAGGAGAGAGTTATCTCCCATAAGATGTCCTGTGATCTCCATACATACATTATGGCACATATTCAGGTACATGTACATACAAAAACTGAACAACTGTAATAAAATAATTCTTTCATTATAGTTATACATGTTTACTATAAAATTTTTAAGCAATACAGAAAAATACTAAGAAGAAAGTTAAAAAAATCTGCCAGGGCACTATCAACTTCTTTATTACCTTTTTGGTAAATACTATTTTTTTAATTTATGTGTATGAGTGCTTTGCCTACATATTTGTATGTGCACTGCAATCTTGCCTGGTGCCCGTGGACGTGAGAAGGTGAAGGATCTCCTGAAACTGGAGTGAGGGATGGTTGTGAGACACCCTGTAGGTGCTAGCAATTGATTGAACCCAGGTTCTCTGCAAGAGCAGCCAGTGCTCTTAGCCATGGAGTCATTTCTCCAGCCCTGGTAAATACTTTTAAAAAGTAATTAAATTTTTTGAGATAATAATGTAATTACAAATTTTCTCTTTCCTCCCTCCAAACACCCCCATATGACAGGCCCCATTCTCTTTCAAACTCATGGTCTCTTTTTCATTAATTGTTGCTTCACACACACACACACACATATATAAAACATATATACATATATAAACACATACATCTATCATTTATGTATATTTTGAATATAATAACAAAATATTAAATATTATATTAATATATCACTATAATATATTCTAAATATACACACATAATGTACGTATATTTCTAAATGTAATTCCTAAATACACACACACATACACACACACACACACACACACACACACACACACACACACTCCTAAATATCCTGTATACAGGGATGACCATTTGGTATTGGACAACCACTTGCTGTGTTCTTTCCTGGGGAAGGCTATTTCTCCTGATCTTAGCACTCCTTAGTTGGTAAGTAGTTCCTTGCATAGAGCTGAGGACTCCTGGACTTTCTCCTGCCATTTCTGTTCAGCTCATGTGTAGGTGGTCATGTTGGTGATATATAGTTTCTAACATTCCTAGGACATATAATCTCACAGAAAACTTCCTGTTCCTCTGACTCTTATAAATTTTCCTTCCCGTCTTCTGGGATGTTCTCTAGGTTTTGGTGCAGGAGTTGTGTTGTAGATGTATCTATTGGGACTAGGCTCTGCATCTCTGCATTATGATTGGGTGTGGTTTTCTGGAACGGTCTCTGTCTAAAGCAAAGAGACGTTTCCTTGATGAGGGGTGAAGACTGCACCTATCTGTGGGATTAAGGATGAACGTTTAGAGTTTGATAGGACTATGCTGGTTTAGTAAAGTCTCAGTTGTAGGTTCTCCTCCAAGATCCATGACTTCACTAGCCCTGGGGAACTGGCTAGGTTTCCAGTACTGGGCATAATTTCCCTCTTATTGAGTGGGTCCTAAGTCCAGCTAGAGACCTATTGGTTGCCACCAAGGTATGTGTGCCACTACTGCACCCTTAAGATTAATGTGCCATGCTGCTGGTTGTAGTTCATAAGCGTCAGCGCTGGGTAGGACTTGACCCCTTCTTTGGAAGTTCTTATGATGCCTTCTGGGTCCATGAAAGCTATTACTCAGGGAGGAAGTGTTCGGGTCCTTCCAGCTTGGAGGCAACACTTTTCCAAAATTTTTACTTTTTTATATTATGTGTATGGTTGTTTTACATGTATGTGTCTGTATACCATGTGCACGCAGTGCCTGTGGAGGCCAGAAGAGGGTGTCAGGTACTCTGGAATCACAGACAGTTATAAACTGTCATGTGGGTGCTGTGCATCAAACCTGGATCCTCTGGGAGAGCAGTTAGTGCTTCTAATCCCTGAGTCACCTCTCTAGTCCTGGCGAACACTTTTATAATGCATTTGTGTGTTTATACATGTATATGTTTATATCCACACTCACACAGTTCCATATGCTTGTATATTTTATGTAAATAGGTTCATCATATATTATCATATCATGCACATGTATTTATAATTGATCTGCTTGTGTGTGTGCCTGTGCAAGTACGTGTGTATGTGTGTGTGTGCACATGCGTGTGTTTAGCTTGTTATTTAGTTTTAGGCAGCTCAAAAATCCAGAACATATAGAGAGCTTCCAAATTTTTGACAGCTGTGTGGAATTTCATTGTATTTCTACACTCTGGCCCTTGACCAACTTTGACTTCAAAATTCTCATGACTCAGCCTCACAAAGGCTAGGATTCCAGGCGTGTGCCACCATACTGATGATCAAATCTAAACATTTTATTTAGGTATGATTGACATATAAAACTCTGTAGATATTTAATGTAAACAACTTGGTGTGTCTAGAGATAAGCATATATCTGAATAATCAGCAGTCAGTGTCAAAAACTTATTCATGGTTCAAATTTTCCTCCTGCCTGCTTCTGCTTTTTTCCCCTTGAAGTTTTTTCTTTTGTTTAATGGGAAAAGCACTTAATATTAGATCTGCCCCCAACAGACTTTCATGTATATAGCACAGTATTCTACAATGAAAGGCCCTAGTTGTACAGTAGATCTCTGGAGTTTTCATCCTGCATGTCTGAGTTTGTGCCCTTTGACCTTATCACCTCATTTTCCTCCTTCCCTAGTCTCTGGCCAGCACCATTTTTTTTGATGCTGTTTTGATAGATTCCATGGAGACAGCACCTTGGCATAGTACCCTCCCAGTCCATCTATGTCACTGCAAATGGTGGGCTCTCCTTTCAACATGTTATCTGTTGCATGTGTGAGTGCAAGTGTGTGCAGAGGCCAGGGAACAACTCCCAAGATATGGTCCTCACCTTCCATCTTGTTGGGCAGGGTCTTTCCTGTTTCTGCAGCTATGAATGCGCCAGGCTAACTGGCCTGTGGGCTCCTGGCCGTTTGTCTTACTTTTCTATAGCTGTGACAAAACACCATGACCAAAGCAACTTCTAAAAGTAAGTGTTTAATTGGTTTACAGTTTCAGAGGGTTAAAGTTCATGATGTCAGAGCAAAGGTGTGACTGGAACAGCCAAGAGCTCACATCTCACACACTGGGAGTTACAGGGATCTTCTGAAACCTCAAAACGTGCCCCCAGTGACACACCTTCTCCAAAAGTTCACACCTCCTAATCCTTCCTAAGCAGTTCCATCAACTGGGACCAAGTATTCAGATGTATGACGCTATGGGCCATTCTCATTCAAACCATCACAGCATCCTCCCATCTCTGCTCCCCTTCTTGTGCAGTACTGATGGACGAGAGGTACATGACCCACATCTACTTTTTAATGTGGTTTCTGAAGACTGAACACAGATCATCACCCTTTACTCACTCTGCCATCTCTCCAGCTTGCTCCTCCTTTTAGAAACTATTTCTCCATCTACAAAAATCTAGGTTGTTTCCCTACCTACCCTCGGCTACCATGGGTAACACTGCATTGAGTGTAAGCGTTAGGGCATCCCAAACTTAATCTTAACTTTTTCCACTTGCCATTATCCCCTTTGTCAGCACTCTTTCCACAGAAATGCACACTGGTCCTCCCTTCTCCATGGGAGATATGTCTTAAGATCTCTAATGGATACCCCAAATCATAGAAATTATCAAACCCCACATATGATATTTTCTCATACATTCATAATTATAGTAAAGTTTAGTTTATAATTTAGGCACAGTATAAGACTAATACTAGTAATACCAACAGAACAATATTGTCACAATAAACCATAATAAAAGTTACATGAATGTCTGTTTTTTCAGAATATCTTTTGTGGGCACATGTATGTGATCTGGATGTACATGCATATTTACATTTGTGAGGGTGCTTGTGCACATGTGTGCATGTGGAGGCCAGAGATTGGTGTAACGTGTCTTCCTCCATTGCTATTCTCTTTATGTGTTGACACAGGGTCTTCCACTTCTCTCACTGAACCTGGAGCTCACCAATCTGGTGAGTTTAGCTAGCCAGCTTGTCCCAGGGATCCGGTCTCTGCTTCCCTAGTCTGGGTTTGCACAAATGTAGGGGCTGGGGATTGGAACTCTGGCCCTCCCACCTACACAGCAACTAGTTTATCCACGGATCCGTCTTGCCTGTTCTCATCTCTCAGAATATCTTACTGTCCAGGGTGCCTGTTCCTTTGTCCTGGGATGTAGTGAGATGGGAGTGTGGAGATGGAGGGAGATACAGTGTAGGCATTGTGACTTTGCATAAATCTAACATTGGGGTCTCTACTTAAGAGTTTCTTGATGTTAGCTTTATGCAAGGTCTTAAGGTCTCTATTTAAGAGTTCCTTGAGCCTGGAGGTGATGGCACACACCTTTAATCCCAGCACTTAGGAGGCAGGGGCAGGTGAATCTCTGAGTTCGAGGCCATCCTGGTCTACAGTGTGAGTTCCAGATGGCCAGGGCTACACAGAGAAAGCCTATTTCAATCAAAACAAAACAACACAACAACAACAACAAACCAAACAGGCAAACAAACGAACGAACCCCTAAAGAGTTCCTTGAATACAAATAGAATTTCACTGTAGTACTCAATAAATAAGCTGATAACCAAGATGGCTACCAGGTGGCTACCAGCAGGCAGAGCTACAGAGTAGACATGCTGGGCAAGGGATAATTCCTGATGTGGGAGGAAGAACAGTCTGAGTTCATTATGATAGTCAGATCAGTGTACAATGTATGCATTATTGTTTAGGTCTTGATTTTTCCATGTAAATTTTTGTTTGGTTTGGTTCTGCTTTTTGAGACAGGGTCTCTCTGTATAACAGCACTGGCTGTACTGGAACTCGCGTCATAGACCAGGCTGGCCTCAAACTCACAGAGATCTGCCTACTTCTGTCTCCTGAGTGCTGGGATTAACGGTGTTCACCACTACCACCTGGCCCATGAGTGTAAGTGTTGGAGGCTGAATGGGAAGGTTCTGGCAGTCGGGAGTCCGGGAACACCAAAGTTCCCATAGCAGTTTCCAGCACAGCTCCAGGGAAGGGTCCCCGATGCGAGAAGCTCTATTTAAGCGCTGTACCCTGTTCAGTTTGCTGCTTCTCATCCTAGAGACAGCCACCCTCCTGGACTCTTCCTTTCCAACAGATCTCTTGAGTAAGGTTCGTTGTGCCGTGTGACATCTCACAGGCAGAGGGCAGCAGTGTGACACCCTTCCCTGGGGAAGCTTTCCCTGGGGGGGCTTCCCAGGGTGGTCTGCGATTGGTGCAGTTTTGTAGCCTGATTTGGGGACAGGCTTAAGGAATGGTGGGATTCTGTGCTCAGGGACTGATGGGTTTTCATGCTCAGGACCCTCAGGGGTTGGTGGGATTCGGCAGTCTGACTCTGGGACAAGCTCAGGGATTGGTGGGATTTCAAACCCTGGTCCTGGGGTCAAGCCAGGTGTTTTCCCTTGGCCCTAGTCTTGGGTCTAGTCAGGGTCAGGGTGTTTTTTATTTTTCCGACCTTATTGTTTTATTTATTCACCAGTGAATATATGCCCAAATACAGTCTCTCCACATGCCTCCTTTGGCATCATTCTTTTCCCACTTTCAAACCTCTTACCCTTTTCCACCATTTTTTTTCTCTCTGTCCCTTCCTTGTATCTTTGCATTATCAGTGTCAGGGTGTTTTCCCTGGTCCTTTTCACCCTATTGATAAGTGACAGAGAGTAACCAAACCACAGAAATCAGAGCCATGGACAAGACAGGACTACAACAAAAATAATGATTTCTTGTTTACCTATAATTTAAGTGTAACTGTGTGCCCTGCATTATTTATTTATTTATTTGTAAGTCTGGTCCCCTTTCTTTCATCTGCCCTTGCGCCTGTTAAGGAAGTCTGGCACATGCGGGCTGAGTCAGAGAGCTCCTGTCTCTGCTTTCTGCTTCCCTGTGGTGAGTGAGCCAAATCCTCCAGGAACTTTCCTCTTAAGTCAGGAAGTGCTGTCCTGTGCCCTGCATTTCCATATATTCTGTCAAGGGCATGGCTTGTTTATCCGATGGTCTGTTACTTGTGAGTCCTCATAAAGAACTTGCTCACTCAGTGCCCTTAAAACTCTAGTGTCCCCTTGGCCCTCCACTGACTCATGAGGGCACGGAGGATCAGAGGGGCCTGCTGGAACCACCCGTTTTGACTCTGAACTCTTGTTAAATCATAGCATGCTAAACCACACCTGGTAGTTAAGAGCCCTGTTTGGGGACAGTTCTGGGAATTTGAGGGACAAAATCTGGCCTTGAGGCTGCTAGGGTAAGATGGGGGCAGGGCACCTATGTTAGCTCTCCTCGCCCACGTGTGCAAAGTCCAGACACTGCAGCAGGCCAGTGGCCACCTAGCCTTGCTTATCTGCCTGGCCCAGCTCCTCCTCTCTCTTGTCCTCCAACGATCTTCAGTGGAGTTTGGAAGATGGAGTAGGAGGAAGGGTGTGGGGGCCAGCTTACAGGAAGTCTGCTCATGGAGAGATAGACGCCCCTCACTTTTAGTGTCTCAACTTCTTTTTTGTTGCTGTTTGTTTTAAAATATTTATTTTATTTTTAATTTGTGTGTGTGTGTGTATGTGTGCGTGTGAAAGAGAGAGACAGAGAGATAGATAGATGGGGGGGGGGATATGTGCATATGCCATGGCAGCTGCCTGCAGAGGACAGAGAGAACTTTGCATCTTCTGTAACTGGGGTTACAGGCAGTTGTGAGCAGCCCAGCATGGGTACCAAGAACCGGACTCTGGTTCTCTGCTAAAGCAGCATTTGTTCTTAACTGCTAAACCACCTCTTCAGCTCCAAGCCTCAACTTTTTTACCTGCTAGATGGACGGAAGGAGTTCTGCTTACGCCAGTTGTAGAGCAAATGCAGTAACCTTGCATCTGAGTCAGAGATGGGTATCTTTGTGACCAGAAGCTTTCCTGACTATTCTTCCTACCCAGAACTGTGCCCTCTTCCATCACTTCAGTGTTTCCAGCACGCTCCTATTACTAGAACAGGAGCTCCATCATTCCTAGGGGGCTGGACCGGGAGGAGGGGAACAATGTCCCTTTATAGTTTCTCCATACAAATAGTGCTCAATACATGTCTAGTGTAAACTACTGGCTGGTGCAGGTGAGACAGAGAGACTGCTCCAGTTCACTGGTCCCCGCTCCTACTCTAAATCAAAGCCTTAGATGCACCAACACGAGCAGATAAGAAGCTAGTGATTCATTGGACTTCCCAGCATCCCTGGGTTTCCAGGAGGCAGCAAAAATAAACATCACAAGCTGGATGAATGGGTATCACGACTGCAAAGTCCTGTGGTCCTGAATAACAGGCTCCCCGTGAAGGAGTGTCAAGTGCTGGTACCTCTCATAAGATACCCAACACCAGGCATACCCTTTGTTGCAGCTCCAGTAATGTGTGCCCTCCTCTCCACAATTCAGCAGTTATGGGGGTTGGCCATGCTGCATGCCCAACTGAGCTTCTTAGGGTGCAGCTCCCAGGAGGGTATCTCAGTTTTAGAAGTCACAGTCTGGTCCAGGGTTCTACATCCCAATCTCTGGTCAGATGCTGCATCCTTTCCTTCCTGAGCTCCATGGAGCTCTCCTCAGCCCGAGATGTCTTCCTGAGATTTATCCCCCCACCCTCGCCCCCAGCCACTAATCAGCCCCTTGGGAAAATAAGCCTTCAAATCTAGATTCACGTTTTGTACCTAACAGTGCAGTCCTGATTTAATCCCAGTCCTGTTTACCTGGGTCACTTTACTCATTCTGAAAATAACTACAAGGAAGATGGCTAGAGTTCATAACGCTTTTGGCAGATGGGGAGAGTGAGGACCAGTGATGTTACTTGTGGGAAATCCTTGCTGGTTGACAGTGCAGGAGGTTAAGACATGCTGGACTCTACTACTTAAGGGTTTTACCAGCTCTAGAGTGGTAAGGGTAGGAGACTGTGATTGAGGGTGTGCACTAATGTATCCATCTGTGGCACACAAGTGTGACAGTGTGTTCTTTTTTTTTTTTTCAAGACAGGGTTTCTCTGTGGCTTTGGAGCCTGTCCTGGAACTAGCTCTTGTAGACCAGGCTGGCCTCGAACTCACAGAGATCCGCCTGTCTCTGCCTCCCGAGTGCTGGGATTAAAGGCGTGCGCCACCACCGCCCGGCGACAGTGTGTTCTTAAACAGGCTTACACAGAAGAAGTGGCTATATACTAGGAGTGACAGCCGGTAAGAAGGGGAGCTCCGGAAGGGGAGGGGCATTGGCACTGGTAGCGCCACGAAGAGTGAGGAGTGTTGAGACAAGGAGGCCACACCTCACCCCCCCCCCCCCGCCCGCGGCACAAACTAGGCCTCTCTTTCACCGAAGGAGCAGTGGAGCTGGCTAGCAGAAGGCCGCCTCTGTGGCGTGGCACCCTGTGCTTGTTGCCAACAGCTGGCCAGCGGACCTCTCTCGGACTTTTCTCCAGGTCGGACTTGCCAGCCTAATGCTGGGTGTTCTATGACCAGGTGGATTTAAACGTCCGGCAGCTTTGCCAAAGATCCGGCACACCCTAAGATTGCGTCCTGTGGCCAGGTCTTGCCTGAAGGATCAGCAGCATCCAGCCACCTGCAGCCACCCGCCCTTTCAGGGAGTGGGGGAGCTCAGCGCAGGGGCTTTGAAGGTGAAGAGGCAGCTCTGGGGAGTCGCTGCTCTTGAGTCTCCTTTCTGTAAAAGTAGGGTCCTAAGGTGGCAGGACAGGGCGTGTCAGTGACAGCTGTCCCCAGCAGAGTTGATAGAGCACCCAGAAGCTGCAAACGGACCAGTCCTGGCTATTAGCATAACAGTTCTGCAATTCAGCCCTAATATTTGCTAGCTCAGGAAGGATTTGACCTATTTAATAAAGCTTTGGTTTTTCTGTCTCTAAATTGGGGACAGTAGTAATCCTTACCTTTCTCAGAGTGCTTGAAGGTTATAGCTGATACCCACAAGCATTTAATACCATGAAGATGTTGTTTTAAGAGTTTTAACTGTGTTAACTCACTGAATTTCCCCACAGGGTCTTTCTGAGCCAGGTATCATGGTGGTTCCCATTCTGTGGGTGAGAAAAACCACATTCAAAGATGTTAAGTAACTTTCCCAAGGCCACCCAGCTGGCAGGGGGCGAAGCCAGGTTTCAGAATGGCTTTAAGCCAAGCCCTGAAGCAGGTTCCACTGGCTGCCTCTGCAAGGTACAAACCCTGGCATGTACCTGGAATATGGTCAGTGCTCAATCAAAGGTCACCATTTGACAGGGAAGTGGCGGGTGAGACACTGAAGTTGAGGAAAAAGGATGTGGACATGGGGAGATAAGGGCATTCCCATCTTAGAATCTGCTTGAAGCCTCTTGCTAACAGAGAATCAAGAATTCCAGCACAATCAACATTTGCTATAGCCAGGCAGTGGTGGTGCATGCCTTTAATCCCAGCACTCAGGAAGCAGAGGCAGGCGGATCTCTGTGAGTTCCAGGCCAGCCTGGTCTTCAGAGTGAGTTCTAGCACAGCTAGGGCTACACAGAGAAAGGAGAAACGCACCAAGCTTAGTGCCTAAGCCGTATGACCTTACTCCTTCTTTAGACGTTTTCCAGAAGCCTCACTCACTACACCTGGCCTTTGTTTACAGTAGACATCTAACTCACCCAGCAAACCTTGTGGCCTAGGGTTTTACTTCATCATTTGTGATCCTATCCAGGGCTTAGGAACCACCCTTAGCAACCCTTGTGTACCTTCAGAACCCACCCAAACCTGCATATATGGCTACCATAAAAACATTAGCTGGGAGTCTCTCTTTGAGAAGTCCACACCCTGCTCTCAGATGTGTCTCTCCTTCTTCCAAGCGCCTCTCTTTCTCGTTACTCCTGTGCTTAAGATGGGTATTAAGAGTGTCTCTTGACAAACAACTGATTCTTACTGTCTCCTCTTGGAAGTCTTTTCTGTGTTGAAGAATCAGACTTTACCAGAGTGGAGATCCCTAAAAGATGAGGGAGCTCCTCAGGCTGTGGGGGGCAGCATGGAACTGTTTCTCCATTCTACCTCTCACTGATGACAAAGAATTGGTATGTTGTTATCACTGACCATTCTTCCTTCTTTCTTTTCTTCCTTTCTTCCTTCCTCTCTCTCCCTCTCTTCCTTTCTTCCTTCCTTTCTTTCCATCTACTCATTCTTTCATCTTCATCCAATAACTCTCCTGCCATTTTTCTCTGCTCCTCTCCCTGCCTCTCCCCTCCCCCTTCAACCCTCCCCCAAGGTCCCCATGCTCCCAATTTACTCAGGAGATCTTGTCTTTTTCTACTTTCTACTTCCCATGTAGATTAGAACTATGTAAGTGTCCTCACTGTTGTCTAAGTTCTCTGGGATTGTGGTTTGTAGGCTGGCTTTCTTTGCCTGCACTTGTTAAGGGAACAAATGACTCTGAGGCCATTGTGTTCTTTGATGCTCACTCAAGGGCATTCAGATGAACTTAAGGGACAAAGGGTCCTCTACAGGGACCCTGGGACTCTGGGGTACCCATTACAGGAGGAAGCATGATGCTTGCTGAGAACAGACAGTTACCAGCCCCCTACCCCACCCCACACCCCCACTAAGACCCTTCTCAATGAGCCTATAGTCACAATAGTATCTATGCTGTAAAGAAGTCCCATTCGTGTCCCCAGCTCTGCCACTCATCAGCTTCCCCCACATACAACTGGGCAGCTGTGTCCATTCTGCCAAAGTACAGTGCTAGGCTCTACAGCCTCCAACTTTTCCCCTGGTCACCTCCCAGGCTGCCTTCCTCACCTGAGCCTCCTTAGCATTCAGCATCATACCTAACTCCCATTTCCTCCAAGACCCTCCCATGAAGCCAATCTGGGGCTCGAGTTCTGAATGTAGCCTTCAGTGTCTCTTCCAGCGATGAAGTCATCTCACAGACAACCATCAGGAAGCTCACCAAAGGCTTCCCAACAACACAAAAAGGCAGTGGCTTCTACATGTCCAGCGTAGAGAATTCCTCCAGGTTATCTCTGCCTTCATTGTCTTCGGTGATTCTTCTTTTAAATCAGAAGAATCATAGCAATGCAAATGTTTCACAACCATAGACATGCAAATTAATTGTGTCCTATGGAATGTATTGCACTCACTCATTGCCCTATCGATAGACTTCTGCGTCCAATGGGAGCTCATTTCAGCGTTCTGATAACCCACAGGTGTGTGCTTCTTAGAATCTTCCTTTGAACCAGATCAGTTAATATATTTTTTATGTGTTCCCTTATTAACTAATGAAATGAACAAAATCTTCCTGTTTTTATGAGTATTATAATTTCACATCTCCTCTCCAGTTGCTCTCGAATGCTGTTTAACTCGAGCTTTAAAAAAAATAAAAATCCTGATTTGGGGACTACAGAGATGGCTCAGCAGTTAAGAGCACTTCCTGCTCTTGGAAAAGATTTGACTTCGAGTCCTAACATCTACATTGCAGCTCAAAGCTGCCAGGTCTAGGGGATCTGATGCTCTTTTTGGCTTCTGCGGGCTGTTGAACACAGGTGGTGAACATGAACTTACACAAGCACACACATGCATATGAAAATGAATAAATAAAAAATTTTAAAAAAATCCTGATTTGGCATTCCATGTCAGTCAATGTTGGGAGAACAAGCAACAGAAATCAGCTTTGGGCTCCCATGTCACAATATGGAGGTTATGGGACAACTTGCAGGGGTTGGCTCTCTCCTTCCACCAAGTTGGTCCTGGGACTTGACTGTCAGGCTTGTGGACAAGCATCTTTTCTCACTGTGCCCAAATGGTCCGTTTCATCTTATGATTTCGGGCATGGCTGAAAATGTTCATGAAACAGCAAAGCAGGGCCTGGTCATTGTCATTAGTGGGAGAGAAGTCATGGGCTAATTTAAAACAGAACATCTCAAGGCCTGTTTGGCTGTGGGACCATTTCCCAGCATCCTTGGCTATAGCCTTCTTTTCTGATGTGTCTTTTACTGACATGGCTGGCCGCCAGAGCTGGGATGCACAGCTTGCTGAGGGATGGTTTGCAAACCTTGCCTTTGAGATCTCTCTAGATATCATGGCTATGGAGAGGTGTGAGCTCAACACTGAGGGCAGCCTTCCAGCAGGCTTTGGAGACCCACCTACACTCCTTGGAGGCCCCAGCTTTGTCTGATGGTTTAGCAGTTTGGCTCCATCATGGCCCCTCTCAGGGTTCTAAGAGGAAGAACAGAATACCTTCCCTTTGCTGCTGTGCTGGCCTCCATCCTTCCTAGGCTGCTTCCTCCTCTTCTTACCACTCCTGTGCCCTGATTTCCACAACTCAGCGAGCCTGCTCCTGGGACCCAGGGATCCAACCAAGAACAGTTGTTGGGCTCCTATCTGCTTGCCCTTGGTATGGAAATAGGACCCCATTCGGAGGAGGTGTCCAGTAGTGTGGATGAGGGGTTTCTGGCAGACAGGCCATGTGATCTTCCCTCAGGGAAACACCATTGCATTTGCAGGAGAAACCATAGAAAAGTTGAAACTCTATGTTCCCTGTTGGCCCAGTTATCAGCTTCTCCAGAGGGAACCAGTCCATGCTGGTACCCCTGTAGCCTGACTAGAAGCAGAAGAGCAAAAGATAGGATGCTCTGAGGAAGGCTGTTAGCCCTGTTGTGATGGCTCATCTTGGATGTCATCTTGACTACATCTGGAATCAACTAAAACCCAAGTAGCTGGGCACACCTGTAAAGGGATTTTTTAGATCTTTTGAGGCAAGCGGTCCTACCCGAAATCTGGATCGTTTGTGGTCAGAAGATCCACCCTGAATGGCGGCCCACATAAAAGAACATGGAAGAAGGAAGCTTTTGCTTTGTGCTGCTTGCCCTTACTCTCACTGGCAACTACATTGCACTATGGTTGAGGCATTTCTTTGCTTGGATTAGAACCTACTTCTTTTGGATTCCAATGTAGACTGAAGACCAGCTAAGACATCCAGCCCTGTGGACTGAACAGCTACCACATTCTTTCTGTTGAGAGACCATCATTGCTGGACTAGCCAGATCACAGCCTGTAAGCTGCTTTGATAAAGCATGCACTTGTGCACATGTGTGCAAGCTCTCTCTCTCTCTCTCTCTCTCTCTCTCTCTCTCTCTCTCTCTCTCTCTCTCACACACACACACACACACACACACACGCCAGTGCATGCACACATTCACTCTATCAGTTCTGTTCCTGATTAGTACAATAACTCATTCTGACTAGAGTACAACATGTCACATCCTTCTTCATTGTCATCTGCTCTCTGGACCAGTCCTGATCTACAGATGGGGGAACTGAAGGCCAGAGCGCAGCTCTGCCCAGCTTCCAAGCCCACAGCTCCCTTTGGACACTACGCTGCACTGTCTCTCCCCGATGATTATCTCCAGACCTTCAGTTCTGTTAGTCAGCAACTCCCTGCAGATGGGGTTGCCTGGTGACTAAGGCAGCAAAGAAAGGGGGAGGCGAGACTTCTATTTTGTCTCATTTAAAACTCTTGCAGCCGTTGTTTGCTTGCTCATTTGAAATGATCCTGGGTGTGGCGTTTGGAAGGGGACCCAGATGTCTGGCAGGAACTTTTCATTTCTAGAGTGAGAAGAACCACCAGACCTGCAGCTGCAGAGCCAGAGGTTGCCCTTGACTCCGGAGCTCAGAAAGCATAGCTGCCCAGCCATCCAGGCTATGCTCTCTTGGGGTTTGCTGGTTCATGAAAGAGACTACCACTGGGTCTGGAGAGATGGCTCAGTGATGAGAGAGTGCTGGCTGCTCTTCCAGAGGACCTGGGTTTGATTCCCAGCACTCACATGGCTGCCCACAGCCATCTATAACTTCATTCCTAGGGGATCTGAGACCCTCTTCTTGCCTCCTTGGGCACTGTACACATGTGGAGCGCAGATATTCATGCAGGCAAAATGCACACACACATAAGAATAAGCTAATTAGTTAGAAAAGAGTGTTTCTAACGCCCATACTTTGGGAGAGGTGAGAACACCCTAAAGTCACACCCAGCACTTTCTTTCACCACGCTGCTTCCCGATCTGCCCCAAGCCTTTGTGTCTCCACGTGTAAGCTGGAAAAGCACATGATGCACTCTGATGACTCTTTCCCCCACCTCCATTTAACTTCCACCCCATCAATACTGAATGAAAAAAAAAAAAAGAAATAAAAGGAGGACATGGCTGCTCCTAGGTGTGGTGGAAGAGAAAGTTCATTGTAGATATGAAGGAAAGCATAGCCAGAGACAGAGACATCTGGGAGAGGCCAGAGTGAGCATGGTCCGTCTGAGGTAGGCCATGTGAGGAGAGAGGGAGAGCAAGAGAGAGCATTGACCAAGAAGGGCCACGAGACTGGCATAACCAAAATGGCTGAGTTATACGGGGGTCAGAGAAACTGGGGGAAAGGGAACTGAGAAGTTTAGGGTAGGGGATGGGGTATGTCACCCAGGAGGACCCTGTAACAGGCAGGGACTGAGGCATTCTGGGAGAACCTGGCAGCCAGCATCAGCTTTGATATGTTAATAAGCACCTTCGTTTGACATTTGTCCCAGGTTTGAGACCTAACAAATACCATCTCCTCAAACCTCTTTCCCACATTCATGACTTTTGGTTTTATTTTAGGATTTAGTTTAATCAGGGCCATCTGTGTGACCATTGAGTTGGCTTGGGTTGGAACTGTCCATTGGAGTCTGGTGGGGTCACTATTAGGCACATAATTGGAGGCAATGACTTCCCTTCTTGAGTCTATCAGTAGCAAATAGTTTTTCTTTTCTTTTATTTTCTTTCTTTCTTATTTTTGGATTTTCAAGACAGGGTTTCTCTGTAGTTTTTGGAGCCTGTCTTGGAACTAGCTCTTGTAGCTCTTGTAGACCAGGCTAGCCTCGAACTCACAGCAATCCGCCTGCCTCTGCCTCCCGAGTGCTAGGTTTAAAGGCGTGCACCACCACTGCCACCTGGCTTGTAGTTTTTTCAGTGAGGGGTGCCCCCCACCCCAGCCCCTTCACCATCTATGTCTGACTGATAGCCTTTTGTTTTGAGCAACAAAGTATTCGGAAGAGCCATGTTACCAGAAACGCCCCCCATAAGGGTGACTTTGGTGATCTGAAGTTCACGGAAGTGTTGAATGTTCTGTTGAAACTTCATCTGCACCATGCTGGTAGTAAGAGGTGGGGCCATCCCTTCTTCATGAATGGATTAGCGCTTTCTGCTTGCCTTGGGCTGACAGGAACCAGCCCAGTCTCTTCTTTGCCCATCACTCTTTTGCCCCATGAGGACACAGTGATCCTCCGTTCTGGAGGATGCAGCAACTGGACACCATTGTGGAAGCAGAGAGATGTGGCCCCTCCAGGCACTGAGTCCATCAGCACGATGTTCTGGGACTTCCGGCTGGTAGAACAGTAAGGAAAAAATCATCTTCTTTATAAACCATCCACTCAGCGATCATTTGTTACAATAGCACATTCAGGTTGATACATGAGGCTAGGAAATTGAATTCCGATTTGGAGCAGATTCCAGAAGGTGTGGCATGGAGGCTTGGCTCTGTGAGTGTGAACAAGTCCTTTAAGGACACCTAAGCAAGCCACCCCAAGTGATTGCATTATGGAGATCACATGTGGTCCCCTCCACAATGAATGGAGCAGCCAGCTGCCCTAATGTTATGCAAATAGGTGCTTGAGTCTTGGGATAAAAATTCCAGCAAATGTGTCCTAGGGATTCCAAAAGTGCTGATCACTGAGAATGGAGACGAGAGGGAAGAAAATGTGCCAGAGGGGAGGGGCTACAGTGACTCAAAAGGTGGCTCTGCCAGGCTGTCACTGTTGCCCATGACCCTAAGACCGGAGATGAGCTGGAAAAATTGGAATGAAATTGAATTATGGGGCAAAGAAAGTAACATTTCTAAATTACCATGTCCTTAGGATAATGTTATTGTAAGCACGCAGGCAAGTGTAAAAGTTATCAGTAGGTATCTAACGTCCTCATACACTTTAAAAGGCTATGTATTCAGTCGGAGTCCTTGGCTCCTCCTCGTGGGGATGCAAGGAGCCATCCCACTGGGGACTTGTCTTACATGTGGGCGCTGCAGCAGATGCGCTGGTGTCTTTCCAACACCCTGATTTGCAACTGCTAGCGGTTGTCACTTTGTCCCAGGGCTTTCTGGCTTTCTCCAGCTGCGTGCACTGGGGACATCCATCTGGAAATGCCAGGGAGACACCCCAGGAAGACTCGGGGTATAAATTCCTAGCTTCACCATATGTGGGTAAGCCTGTGCTGGGGTCTGCTCTCCAGGGTCAAAGTCCTAGCTGTGACCCACTTGACTCTTCCCCCCTGGTGGCTACTGTGGCTTTTCTGTCCCCCTTCCTGGGACTCTCAAGAGTCCCTCCAAATAGAGGGAATTGACTCCAGTCCTGGGCTAGGTCAGCTTCTAGGGACAGTTGGTCCGTGACAAGATCTGCACGCCATTTTGATGAAAATCTGGAGTGTTGCCTTGTCCTCTCTGTCCCCAGGACTTGTGGGAGTCAGGTGAGGTCTGGGCAGACACACATTCTGACTGTTTTGTCTCGAAGCAATCTGAACTGCCCCCACCACCCCAGCCCCCGTTAAATGCTTGAGCCGCTTAGTCAAAAATTGGTCCATCCAGAGCAATTAAAAGCTTCCTTTGCCAGACCTTCGGGATTTCTATCTGATCAATGAGAAACCCCAGAGCTGGAAAACAGCCGAAACCAAGAACAGAGTAATCGCCTCTTAGCTGCCTGGACTAGCCAGGCAGCTCTTGACTGTGTAGGCCGGCCAGGCTCCAGTGAGGCCCGCTCCTAAAAGACAGGCTTCTCACTAGTTTTCCAGTCTCTAAACCAGATTCTGTGAATATTTGTGGGCAGCTCCTCGTGCTAGCTCATGAATAAAGTTTTTTTAAAATTATATTTACGATATTTTAATTATATTTACGATTTTTAAAATTATATTTACGATTAATAGTGAAATAAAAGCAATGGGAATCACGTAGAATATATTAATGACGTGCTACCTTCTGTGCTAAGAACACCACGTGCGTCCGCTCAGCTGAGTTAGTGATAGCAGGAAGACTATCATTCCTATCTCTGTATCATTATGGTAGTGACCCAGGCTCAGAGGGGTGAAGCCCTCTTTTTGAGATCACACAGCTAGGAGGTAAGCTACAAACTCGGGAAGTTTGGCTTCAAAGTCTGGGTTTGTAATGGTCTGGCTTTTCCCACCAGGAGGAAAGTGGGTATCAACATCTGCCTTAGCCAGAGTTCTATAGAGGAACAGAACTGATGGAATGAACGTCACCTTTGTTAGGGTTTCTCTTGCTGTAAAGAAACATCATGGACCAAAAGCAACCTGGGGAGGAAAGGGTTTATTTCATCTAACAGCTTGTAGTTTATAGTCCAGAGATGTCAGGAACTTGGAGGCAAGGGCTGACATAGGGGCCATGGAGGAGTGCTGCTTACTGTCTTGCTCCCCATGACTTGCTCAGATTGCTTTCTTATACACCCCAGGACCCCCAGTCTAGGGGTGATATCACTCTCACTGGGCTGGACTCTTCCATTAATCACGAGTTAAGAAAATGCACTATAGACTGGCCCATAGGAGAATCTTATGGAGGCATTTTCTCAATTGAGAGTTCCAATGATGCAAATTTGTGTTAAATTGACAAACACGAGACAAGACAACTATATATTACAGAACGGATCGACTAGATTTGTTTACATGACCTAGACTGGGTAGTCCAGCAACGGCTGTCTGTACACTGGAGAGGCTGCAGCAGCAGGGAACAAAAGTACACAGGAAAAAGCCATGTTCCTTTCCCTCTGACCTTTTTATTTCTGGGCCTCTAGTGGAAGACACAGCCCACTCTGGGGAAAAGTCTCTATGATCAATTCATTCTTTCAGGAAATAGCCTCTCAAACAGCCCAGAAGCTTGTCTTAGTTGACTCCAGATCAAATGAAGTTGACAACCAAAATTACCCCTCAAACCTCTTTGCCTGACTTCATTGCCTTCACCTTAAACTCACGCTTCTTAGAGTTCGTTCCCATGTTCTTCCTCCTTTCTGCTCTCATTGGTGGAGAGTTTCTGCAGATCTCCAATGACCAGCATGGTCACCAGGATGATGTGTCCCCACAGAAACAGCCCCCAGAGATGCCCCTGTGTGGGTACAGCAACCCCCTTCCCTCTGCAGCTATACTGGGAACAGCTGAGTGGCGGCTTATCTAGCAAAGCAGGGAGAAAACACACATCACAGGTGAATCAACTCTGAAAGTCAAAGGCCAGGAGACTCGGGACCCAGGATCCAGAGAGTGGATAAAGGCTGAGGATAGTACGTGAGGACATCCTAGGATGTTGCAGGGACCAGCCATCATTCACCATGTCACTTTGGTCACATCAAACCTCTGCTCTACTTCCTTTTCTGGGAAATAGGCTAATGGCTTAGGAAAACTGGGAGACCCCTATCTTGCTCATAGATCTGTGAGCCACACCCCTGTCCTTTGCTCTGCATCTGACCACTTCCTCCATACCCTTAGTCCTTCAGCACTTGAGGTAGCCCATTTGTGTGGCTGTGTGTCTACTTGAGGACTCAGCTGGAGCAAGCATCTGTAAGGCCAGTAAACGAGGACCTCTTTGTGTCTGCATTTTCACAGGCAGATGGAGCACAGTATTTCCCAGCCAGGGATGACCTTGCGCCCTTCCCATAAGACATCTGGAGATGGTAGAAGACATTTTGACTGTCACATCTGGAAAAGGGAGTTGTCAGTCCTGAGGAGGCAGAAACTGGGGTGCAAGGTGGTTTCCATGAAGAACGTGGGCTTGGCCCATCATGTCACTAGTACCGAGCTTGAGAAACTAGGGGGTGGGGATGAAGAGGAAGGCCTGCTGGGTCCACTGACCCCATGGGCACCAGCAATGTGGCAGGCTGGTTTTGTTTCCTTCTTTAAATTTTCCTCCTAACAATCAAGAACAGGAAATTTGTTAATTATGGCAGCAGTCACGTCATTGAAGTCATCGTAGTCAGTGTTCCATTCATCCTCTTTCTTCATCTTTAAAGCAATTGATGTACTTGGTATGAAATTCAGCATAGAGGGGTCAGAAGGACACGAGAGGGAAAGTAAAGCTCTTGCACACTTATGCATTTGGTTCCTACCTGATGTGGAACAGCTATCAACTGTAGTAAGAGGCGAGCGGGCTGCGTCCTGCCACCCGGCTTGTCCCGGCCACCCAGCTCCTGGCTGCCTGGCTAGCTTAACCCCCCGAAATAATTACATGGAAATTGTATTAATTAAATTACTGCCTGGCCCATTATATCTAACCTCTTCTTGGCCAACTCTCTTGATCTAACCCATTTCTATTAATCTGTGTTCATCATGATGTTGTGGCTTACAGGGAAACCTAACCAGTGTCAGTCTTGGGCAGGAGACCCATGGCATCTACCACACTGCCCTTCTTCCTCCCAGAATTCCATTCTGTCTACTCCACCTACCTGATTTCTGCCCTATCAAAAGGCCAAGGCAGTTTCTTTATTCACTAATGAAAGCAACACAAATACAGAAGAACCTCCTACACCAGTCAACTGATGTGATGGTCACAACTGATTGTCAACTTGGCAGATCGAGAGTCACCAAGGAGACAAACCTACATGGTGCCTCTGAGGTAATTTATATGTTGGGTTAACTGAGGTGGGAAGAGCCACCCTAAATACTGCTGGCACCGCTCCCTGGACTGAGGCCCTACACTGAATAAAAGCAAGGAGAGCCAAGCACTGGTATTCATCTCTCTCTGCTTCCTGACTGTGGATGACCCATCACCAGTGGCTCCCCACTCTTGCTGTCAGGTTTTCCTCGCCCTGACAGACTGTACCCTCAAACTGTGAACCAGAATAAACGCTCCTTCCTTAAATCACTTTGTCTAGGTATTTTGTCACGGTGCAAAGTAAGGAAGACAGCCTGCTTCTCAGTTCCCTTCTGGACAGGTTTTGCAGGTAGCCCTGTTGACGTCTTGGAGCAGATGGTAATGCGTTGCTGTGGGATTGTCTCGTGCATGATAGAATGTCCAGTGGTCCCTGGCCTCTCCTCCTGAGATGCTAGGATCACCTCTCAGTGGTGGACAGATGCTGAAAGATGTCCGCTAGGAAACAGTGAGGTCCTGGTTACAAACTATTATTCTAAACATATCCTTTACATATTTACACACACATACACACATATAATTTTCCAAGTTTCATTTTACTTGTGTGAGTGTGTGTGATATGTACAGTTAAGTGCATGTGTGTTGTGTTGCAAAGTGGAGATCAGAGGGCAACCTTTGGAAGTCAGTTCTTTCCACTGTGAGTTTTGAGGAAAGAACTCAGGTCATCTACCAGGCACGAGCAGCAACCACTTTAATCATTGAACCATCTTGCTGGCCCTCAAAAATGCTTTGTTAGGATGCTTAGCACATATCTATTCCATATTTTCTTTTCACTAGGGGACTCTTTGTTCGGTTCTATAATCAGACAGACATAAGTAAAAGCCTATGTATTTAATACAGTGAGTTACTTTCATGCATATGGGGAAAATGTGTCTTTTGACAAACATGATGTTAATTTCTCTACGATGCCCACTCAACACTATAAACTGGGAGACTGTTTTCTGAGGCTGCATAAATATTTATTGAAAGAATGAATAACAGAGAATAAGCTGTTTAAATTCCCTGCAGGAACAGGTTATATATTTCACGGCATGAGTATCATGTATGAGTATCATAGGCATGTGGAGGTTGTTGGATTCCCCCCCCACACACAGAGCACAGGCTGGTCACAGTAATGCTCCTGAGTTGCTGGCTTACTTATGGCCGCCTCTGCTTCATTCCTTCCACCAAGATTGGAGCAGGAATGCTGGGGCAGGCAGGACTCAGGGATGTGTCTGGCATACCCAAGGGCCCCTCCCATATCTGTCTGCTCTGTCAACACCTGACTTTTGTGACAGGTGGTGGCCTTGGTTCTGGAGAAAGTGCCTTTTCCAAGAAGGTGAGGGCAGCAATTCAGCGTGGGTGATCAGCCTAAAGTCCATTCTGGGTGATTCTGGGCAGCCTGCCCAGTTCCTTTCTGGAGTGCAGCTGACCTGGCATAGCCTCTGGATTTGATTTTGTGTTTCCTGGAGGGGGCATGGTTGGCTGCTGGCCATGTGGCCTGTGCCAGCCACCATTAGGGTCCATGCACAGAGCACACTCTACTTGTGGAGAGCCTGCTAGTCATGATTTCCTTTGGGTCTGAGGCAGAGTGAACGGGCACAGCAGGCAGAGGGGAATCTCCAGAGAAAAAGATGGTTGAGGGTTAAGACCGTGAAGAGTGCTGAGGCCCAGAGGGCTTAGGTGAGCATTTATCTGAACTGGGGCCAGGGACTTGGGTCCTCTCCACATGGGTCTCTCTGGGATAATCTGACCACATCCCCTCCCCATCAGTGATCTTTATAGCAATTGCATAAACAATTAAATGAAAAATATTAACTGACTGGGAACCTCAGCGTCTCTTCATGTGGCTTGGTCTCTATGGCTTTTAAAGTGATGTTTTGAGAGATAAGAGTGCCGCTGTGCAGCCCTACCTGGCCTGGAACTCTCTCGGTACAGCAGCTGGCCTCTAGCTCTTAGAGCTCTTCCTGCCATTGCCAACAAGTGCTGGACTCAAAGGTGTGAGTCACCACCCCTGTCTGGGTGGCTCTGTATGGTAGATTTAAGAAAACCAGGATTGTTACACAGTGGCTCTGGGCTTCAGTGGTGTATTTCCTAAGAGAAGGACCTTGCAGGAGATGCCTGACTTTATCCAGTTACTGGGGTCTGATTGCCTGGAGTTTATAGCGGGCTCTTCCCTGCTGAGGGGGTGGCAGAACTCTAGCCACACTCAGGGTGAAGGGACCACTTCTCAGTGAGGATCTTGTCTGATTGTATAAGAGGGGGCAGGAAGGGCTGCTGGGGCTGTTAGGGACAGTATCATCTGCCACAGGCTGTCGTGGGTGAAGACGGGATGAAAGCCAGTGATTTTCTGCAAGCCCTAGTTCCCAGCGACATTCTCTCTGAAGGGTCGCTTGACAGCTCAGGTTTGGGGCAGGTTCAGGGGTCTAGACACCACCTCCGCCCGTCCCTCCTGCGTCCACTGTGACTCACTGCTGGGAGCGTTGGCTCAAATGGGAGAAGAAAGCACACTAGCTCTACTCTCTGTTTTTAGTTTTAGTTCCTGCTGTTTCAGAGCGGTCAAACATGCTCCCAAGTATTACATAGAAAATTCCAGATAGAAACAATTCAAAAGTTGAAAGTTGCACATTGCTTTGATGAAATCTTACAACATCTGCTCCACCCTACCTGGAATGCAAACACCCCTTTGCTCAACGGGTCCATGCTGCGCACACCACCCACACGTTAGCCACCCTGGCCCGCTTGGCCCTCAGAGTCACTGCTGCAAACTTGTAGGGCCTGTGTACATTGACTTCACAGTGGCCCCCAAAGGCAAGGGCTGTGATCTGGGGATTGTATTTCAGCCTACTGTTAGAATTGTTCTGCTTTGATAGACTTTGTTGTGATCTCCTGCTGTGACTAGCTTATGGATTTCATCAGAGGTGTGTGTGTGTAGGGGAAAGCACAGGGGACGGGGTCGGTGCTAGAGATGTTTCAGGCATCTGCTGATGATCTTGGATGGTGTCGGTAGTGGACAGGGGTGACTGCTGTGTTTGCGAGCACTTCCTTAGCCCTCACTGCACCGCTAGCAACTTGGGTCCTCCCAGGATCTCCTTCACCTGTTTGGGTCCACCTCATTCTTCCCTTCTCACTGAGTCTATTCCTGACTCTTGGTTGAAGGAGTGACTGGCATCCTTGTGTGGCCTCTTGTGGAAGGGGACACCTCTGCTCCTCTGAGATGCTTTTGCTGTGGTCTCTACTGGTCCCCAGTCACTTAGTTCTGTCAGTTCTCGTCTTGCTGTCTTGGCCTCTCACTGGCACTGAGCAGGAGCTACACCTCCTTTCTCCCAAGACGGGCCCCTTCTCCTTGCTGCACACTCCAGGTTCTCACTCAGCCCCATGGCTTCCTCTATCCTTAGAAGTACTGATTGCATGACCCGTTTCCTGTCTCCCTGACTAGCTCGTGAGCTCCGACTTCCCAGTTCCTTCTTGCTGGGCAGCCGCCCTAGCTGGTTATCACGCCTATCTCAGACCCACTGGACCAGGTCAGCTCAGCAAGCTTCCCTGGTCACCTGTTCCTCCCCTGTCACAGAGCAGCACCATCCTGCCTGGAAGACAACAGAGTAGCCTATAGATTGGATGCAGTCCACAGCAAGACACGACGGCATTCGTTACAAACTCACTTAAAGTGTGTAACGGTATTCGTTACAAACTCACTTAAAGTGTGTGTGCAGCTTCAGAAGACTCAGCTGGGCAATGTGATCCTGAGAAAAAGAGCTGGAGGCATTACAACGCCTGCCTTCAAATCCTGCTGGTAAATAGCACAGCGAGGACGGAAATGAACACACAGGCAGAGAGACCTGGGAAGCCAGAGGCAGGTCTGCACAGCCATCAGCAGGGGTGCCAAAACTACATTTTGAAGAGTGGACCGTCTGTCCAACAACTGGTTTTAGGAATGTTGGTGGTTCATAGGTGGGAGAAAGAAACTAGATCCCCATCTCTTACCATGTGCAAAAGCAGCTCAAAATGGACAGAAGATGTAAAAGTGAGATTGGAAGCTATGAAACTGCTGGAGGGGAGGGAGGCACTGAAAGATGTTGAGCTGGGAAAAAAAAATCAGGAGTGTGGATGTGGCCCTAAAAGCACAAAGGACAGAGGCCAAAGCAGACAAGTGGGAAAGTAAATCTAAAGCTTTTGTCCAGGAAAGGAACAAATAACTGAGCCCAGAGACAGCTGGCAGAACAGAAGAAAATATTTGCAAACCATTTTATCTGGCAAGAGATTAAGTTCCAGTAAATATAATGAACTCAAACTCAGCAGTTAAACCCTTAACAACCCTTTAAGAATAGGTGAATGAGTTGGACCTTAATCCCAGCACTCCAGAGATAGAGGCAGGTGGATCTCTGAGTTCAAGGCTAGCCTGGTCAACATTAGTGAGTTCCAGGACAGCCAGGGCTATGGAGAAAGATCCTGTCTCAAACAAAACAAAATAAAACAAAACAAACAAACATAAATAGGTGAATAACTTGCTTATTTAACACTCAAAAGAGGATTTTCAGAGGGTCAAGGAGCACTTGGAAAAAACACTTACCAACCAGGCAGGGTGGCACAGGTCTGTAGTTCAGCCCTTGGGAGGTTGAAAATGGAGGCTCCTTAGTTCAAAGTCAGCCTGAGATACATAGTGAGGCAGTTTCTAAAACAAGGTTGAGGGACTAATGAGTTAACTCAGCTGGTAAAGGTGTTTGCTGCCAAGCCTGCCAACCCGAGTTTGTTCCCCAGGACCCATATGGTAGAAGGAGAAAACTGACCCCTGCAAACTGTTCTCTGACCCCCACTTGTGCCCTGTGGAGTGTTCTCTGCCACCAGCAACATGCGTACAAAATCAATCAATGAATACTTTGAAAAATACTATGTGATTGACTGCCTCATTCTTGGGTGTACATCTGAAGACATAGAACCCAATATGCAGAGGAGACACATGTTTTTGTTATGTGCTGAAGCACTGTTCTCAGTTGCCAAGACCTGAATTAACCTAAATGCCCATCAAAAACAAGCAGATAAAGAAAATATAGCAGATATGCATAGTAAATATTAATCAGCCATGAAAAGAATATAGTTCTGTCTGTCATTGTCAGCAATAGGGGTGAACTGGACAACAATGTGTTAAATGAAATAAATTTGGGGCATGATGATAAAGACAAATGCTATGATGTCCCTATATAGTGAGCATCTAATTGCTCTTGCATGAGCCATGATATGGGACAGAAGGAAAAACTAATTTATAAAACATCTTTGCCTTCTTCATATCTATTTCTGTCTTTATCATACCTTTCATTGAATATGTATGTATGTCTATATAAATAATGCTTAAGTTTTCCATATTAAGCAATAAATTTTCCTGCAGTAATCTTTGAAGTTTCCAGGAAGAAGATGGGGCCCCACAACAACTCTACCTGGTTACTATGACATCATGATGCTGATAGCGCTACAAGACCTGTTTGGATACCAGCTGCACAGGATGGTTCCAACTTGGTTAGCTTACATGGTGCACTTCTTTTACAACATTCTGGCCAGACCTCCATGAAATACTCAGAGAATATTTGCAATTTTACCAGGCCAAATATTAATCTGGTAATTTAACCATCATTTATTTTAACAGGATCCCCTAGAAAGAACATCACCCTCATGACAGCTGGAAGTAACTTTAGAGGATGACGTCCCCTCTCCCAGCAAAGTTTGTCCTCAGGCTTAGGGACATCATTTAGGGTTTGATTATAGTTGGTATATGGTTGAGGGATGGGAGAGGAATTTTATAGACTCAGGGAAAAATAAATAAATAAAAAAATTAAAAAAGAGGGATATTTGGATGATGGGATAAAAGATTGTATTTATGAGTTATTGTTTTTAGACAATTATACTGGTATAGATTTCTGTATATTGATAAAAAGTTAAATTATATTGAATATTGTATGCATGTATGCTTCTACCTCTGTTTGAAACATCGTTTATGTATTGATATATATATTTACCATACTGCAATGTACATTACTACCTCCGATTAAGATACTTATACATTGTTTATATTTGAAAGTCATTGTCCTCATTTATTACACAGTTGTTTATTGTCTTAGTCTTTAAGTTAGATAGGTATTGAGAATTATAGATCAATAGTCATCTGTGTTTGTTATATTTATGATTAGACTAATCAGGTTCTTTAGATACATAGAGATTATATTCAGTATAGATAGATAATCTTCAACCTCTTCAAGGAGCTGTAGAAAATGGCCTTTAATCTAATTTAGAGTTTTGTAGTTTTGTGACAATGAGACACAATTGCTCCTGGCAACACCAATCTATTCCCGAGAGAATGTTGAGCAGCAGAGGCACTCCACCTGGAGCCTTTCTTCTTGGCAGAACTGGCCTCTGGGCAAAGAAATGCCCATACCTCAACCACTGACAGAGATACAGAGTATCTGTAAATGGATAAAACAGGACTGTCATATCCTGCCAAGACAGGGTAAGATAGTTTTGAAAAGTTTCTTGCTTTTGAAAATGGTATGTCAGTTACTTTAGGCCTTAGCCAAAGTTGGTTGCTTCAACATTGCAAATGAGACTTTGGGTGATTGCCCAGGTAGTCAGTTGTCTCTGCCATTTGTTGCACATTTTGGAAGTTTCCCGATTACACTTCCTGTCCACTCAAGTAATATTGTTTCCCTTCTCAGATCTCTGATCGAGTTGAAGATTAAATAATTATAGTTACCCTCCTCACAGTTTAGCCAAACTTAATTTCAATGTAATAGTTAGACTCCTTAAAATAGAATGTTTATTAAAATTTTGTTATGCATTCCTTGCTTAATATTGTTTATTGTTTATAATTTTGTATTTGGTGTCTGTTCCTATTGTATATAGTTATGTTGGGTTTGGATTGATCTTGTTTAGACAGAAGGGGGAGATGATGGGGGAAAAGCCACTAACCAATCACATCAAGTTGGGGTGTGGCCACTTGGACCCCAGGTAGAAAATTGAGAGAACACAGGTGTGCTCTCTCTCCATGCGGTGTCTGCCAGACAGATAGGACTGTGGCATGAGTGGCGTGAGTTCCCCTCTTTTTCTTTCATTAAAAATACCTGTTCCTATTGAGCTGGCTTGGTTATTGATTTGTGCCGACTTAATACTTCTTCATGTCCCCATTTATATATGAAAACTAAAAGTATCTTTTTCTGTTTTATTTTTTCTTGCATGTATTTACTTATTTTGTATGTGCATGTGAGTGTGTATGTGTGAGTCATGGTGCATGAGTGAAGGTCAGAGGACAACTTTATGGAGTTGTTTCTCTTCTTCCACAAGTTCCAGTTATCAAACTCAGGTTAGGCTTAGTGGGTTAACACTGTGACTTGCTTCTAACTTTCTTTTTCTTTTCATCATATTTTTATGGATTGTTTAGGAATTTCACAGCATGCACCCCGATCACACTCACCTCCTCAGTCCTCCCAGGTCTGCCCTGTGACTTCGCTGTAGGACTCAGCTATGATAAGTTTAATAGGAACAGTGGGACCCTGTTGACAGCCTCTGCCAACCTGGAAGCAGACTCCTCCCTGTCAAAGGTCAGGTGAGACCATAGTCCCACAATACTTTGCAGAGCCAGAAGAGGCCCAGGTCCAGCTGGCTTCACAGAAATGATGACACAGAAATGGGGTCTATGTTGCTTCAAGGCCCTATATCTGCCGTAGGTTATTCCACAGCAAGAGGAAAGAGGAAGCTATTTATTTACTCATTTATTTACTTAGTGTATAAGGGTGTTTTTTTTTTTTTTGAAAGTTAAACCACTTTATTTAAGAAGAGGACGCCGGAACCCTGCCATTTTCGCCGGCGAATCGGCGGCAGCAGCCTCCAGATCCGGTAGAACCTGAGGGACAGCGCAGCACGGCGCGACGCACTCGTCAGCACTTATAAGGGTGTTTTTAAAAAGTTATTTTAAAATATTAAAATATTTATTTATGGTAGTTTTGTTTTTGAGACAGAGTCTCACTATGTAGTCTTGTCTGGTCTGGAGCTCTGCTGTGCTGACCAGGCTGGCCTTGAACTCGTAGAGATCTACTTGTTTCTGCCTCCCCAGTGCTGAGATTAAGGTCATGCACCACCATGTCTTTCCTGAAGGAAGTTCTTTTCCCTCCCCTTTCCTCCCCTCCCCTCCCCTCCCCTTCCCTTCCCTTCCCTTCCCTTCCCTTCCCTTCCCTTCCCTTCCCTTCCCTTTCCTTCCCTTCCTTTCACTCCCCTCCTCCCCTCCCCTCCCCTCCCCTTCCCTTCCCTCCGCACTTCTACTTCTTGCAGTGCTGGGAATGGAAGCAAGGGTTTTCCTAGGCAAGTGCTTTACCACTGAGCCATACCCCTACCTCCAGTTTTCTATTCGTCTTTGCATTTTGGGGTCTAGTTCAGTGCTTGGCTTCTAAAAATTTCAGGGTTCCCAACTTGGGGATAAGTTCTTAGTGGATTTCACAGCCCCACAATCTCTCTAAGTTTGTTTCCTGAGGGCTTAGGAACTCCCCTCGCCCCCACCCCAGGTTCATTTATTTTTCATCAGATCCAAAGGCTGGAGGCCCTGGTAGGGTTAAGGCTGGGGGACACACACTGTCAACAAATGCCTTGAGCAGAAGCTAGTGGGTTAGAGCCTACTACAGGAGCTGGATTTTGAGCAGAAGCTAGTGGGTTAGAGCCTACTACAGGAGCTGGATTTTGGCCTTCTAACCAGCTGTAGCTCGGCTGGAGGAACCAGAAATCTCTACAACCTGCTGCATTTTGCAATCAACATACTGTTTGGGCATCTGTGAAAGCTTAGTTTTGTGGGCAACCTGTGCTTCCGCCAGGAGTGAGACTGATCGAGCCTGGAGAAGAGAGAATTGCCAGGGTGAGGTAGAGCAGGGAAGCCCAGGCCTTTGCAATAGTGTGAACAGAATGTGGAGTCTCAGGGCAAAGGACACAGCGGACACCTAAGAAGCTGGCTGATTCTGACTGTGCCTTTTAATAGCCCAGGTGCTGGGTAACCATTTCCTCAATAGGCTCCCCTGGGCCTTGGAGGATGTTTAGCAGCGCCAGGGTATTTTTAGCCCTCTAGCAACTAGAGCAAAGCACTCAGCAGGCCTGCCTTGCTCTGGACTCTGGGACATTCTTGGTGGCTTTCACAGAGGGGAATATGAGCTCTTCAGATCTGGTCTAGCTCTCTGCCTCACTCCTGGGTTCTCTCAAGGGTCTTAGAGGGATGTCTGGTCCTCATCAGCTGGTTGCCACTGGGCACGCCTGCCCAGGGGTGTGTGGGAAAGGCGATAGAATGAAAGCCAGTCTTTTACCAAGACATGCAGGGCACAGAGCCAGAGGCTCCCTAGATGACTGACTGCTGGCTACTCTCTGGGGGAAGATAACGATGTGTGCTAGGATCATATTTGTTCTAAGAGCAAAACAGAGAGCTCCAGGTTAGGGTGCGGTGTGGAGGACCAGTGGACCCAGGCAGAGGGAGAGAAAAGGTGGGCAGGGGTAACAGGGAACTACTCCCTGGGGACCCAGGGGCGGACATTCAGAGCTAGCTCGCTGCTGCTCACCATCCCGACGCCGCGCTCATTTAATGTTTGCAATTAATAGGTCAGTCTTGACTATTGATCTGACAAATATTTGCTAGATCACTGACCTAGGGGACTTCCCGTGCCAACTCCTCCCCAGTGGCAACCTGAGAACTGGTCCCTTGATCCCCACCCTTTCCTGCAGTACTATTCCACCTGTGGGTGTGGACTGGGGTCTGGGGCAACCACCTGCACAAGATCCTTTGTTTGAAGTGGCTCCTAGGCGCAGGTGGTCAGAAGCAGTCAAGACTTGTCGCAGCTGCCCACACCGAGACACACACCACAAGGTCTAGGCTGCCTGGGCCCTGTTCCTACCCCGGCCACCCAACGCTGGGAAGGAGAGGCCTTGCTCAGAGCCTGGGAAGATTCCTGCTTTTCCCAACATACACATTGACATTCGCATTTGCATCTGAGCAGGAGCGCACACCCAAGCGTGCTCACACACACACACACACACACACACACACACACACACACACACACACACACACAGAGAGAGAGAGAGAGAGAGAGAGAGAGAGAGAGAAACCATAATCATCACTGTCATCATCCCATGATTGTGCCATACCCTCCAGGCTGCCGTCACCCTGGATCTGACTCTGGTTCAGCCGTCGTCTCCTAATGAATTCCTGCAGCTCTGATTCTAGCTTTGCTTCATTTTTCTGGGTTGGAAATCAGGAAAGATTAGGCAGCATGGCCAAGCTCATACAGTGAATGGGGACGTGGAGGTCAAATCCAGATGTGTGCTATTTCCCGAGAGGGGAAGAGAAGTCCAGGGAAACATTTGTACCTGTTCTCTGAGATTCCGAAGCAAGTACTGAAGGGATGGTCTGGATAGAATCCAGAGCCACTGTGTCTGAACTGGCTTCTAGAGTATGGCTGTCTTATGGATGCTTCTGGGCTCGGGAGGTAAGTAGCATTAGGCCTTCTTAGTGCCAAATGGAGGAGAACCTGTGAACTTGGGGTGCCTTAGGTTTCAAAGACTGACAAAAATTAAATGACTTTTTTTTGTGTGTGTAGGTTTCTCCATCACTGGAAGTCAGGCTGTCTCTAAATAAACCTCTGAGGTCTGAGTGCCTCTGCAGGTCCAGCTGCCCATTGCCTTCACCTGGCCTTTTCCCGTGTGCGAGCTGCCTTCTCACCTCTACTGTGGTGGTGTTTAGTTTTCTTCCGACGTCTAGCTCAAAAGGTTACCTTCTTGTGATAACGTGCCTTCATTTTCACCCCGTGGAGACCCTGACACTCTCCAGCCTCAGTTCATGGCAATTCACTCTGGGCATTGCCATCATCGTGTCTGACTGGTATGCTACCATTTTCCATGTTGTATCGGACTGTCCTGCTTACTCATTTGGAGGAGGTAATGTCTGTGTGGCTTACAGGTATGCTGGGAAAACAGCTGTCTGGGAGAAAAAGCACCTGATGAGTAGAACCAGCCAAATCTCACGGTGTAAATATTCTTATCCACCGTGGTCAATGTCAAGCTAGAATGATTTATGAAATCCTGGAGCAGGTGAAGGTGGGCTCTCTCAAAGTCGAGCTAGTAGCTAGCTAGCTGTTCCTGGGCCTGCTGCTACATTCTCCTAAGTCTGTGTTTAGTAGGCGGGCCCAGCCTGTGCCACAAACCCTTACCTGAAGAGAATATTCAATTCTAACATGGGGGGGGGCATCTTTCTTTTTTCAAAGCTCTTTCTTTTCTCCTGAAAGAATTAGAATGGATGTCAGGGAAGAGCCTCTTCAGGTAGACCCGGTGACATTCCTTCTGCATCTAATGCTCCCTGTATCTAATTCTCCCTGTATCTAATGCTCCCTGTATCTAATGCTCCCTGTATCTAATGCTCCCTGCATCTAATGCTCCCTGTATCTAATGCTCCTTGGCAACTTCAATTGGTAAAGAACTGGGGCTGATTCCTAGCCCCTTCGTTGCCTGGAGTTGGAATGGGGGAGTGACTTCATGTAGAGCTAAGCCTGGATTTCCAGAGGCTCTGCATCTTTTTTGTCGTTGAGTCAATACATTTATTGATACCCATTTTACATATAATTCAACGAAATAATCTATGACTATAAAAACATTTTTTCTTGGCTGTCAGCATGGTCCATGTAAATTCTCAACAGTCAGTCATCTGCAGAAAGTGCTCCAGGTCTCACTGCTAGGTTACAGGCCCCAAGAACATGTCACTCGACAATGGCACTGATGTCCTCAAGTGACCCAGTCGCTTTGGAATGTGACCGCTGGAGACTCTGCATCTTAATGTGCTTCACTTGGTACCTGGGCAGCTCTCCTATATGAAGCCTCCACTACCACGCTTAGACCATCCTGCAAAGAGAGAGCCAGACTCTAAAGGCAGAGATACATCATCTCCAATGAGCGATCCCAGACCAGCTAGTCCCAAGAAGCCCAGCAGCAAGCCAACGATGCCCAAGTATGCCAACTGGGAACAGAAAAGTTACCCAGCCAAGTCCAACCTGTGTGGTCAATATAAGTTAAATGTTCTAACCACTAAATTTTTGCTTTTTTGTTGTTGTTAAATAAAGCAGAAGCCAACTGCTATACCATCTTCCATCCTTACATGACTTTTTGGTTTTGTTTTTATGAGACAGGGTCTCTTTGTGTAGCTTTGGCTACACTGGAGTTAGATATATAGACCAACCTGGCCTTGGATGCACAGAGATCCTCCTGCCTCTACCTCTCAGTGCTGGAATTAAGGTGTGCACCACCATGCCTGCCCCATCCTTGTACATGTTAGGAGTTAGCTCTGGTTGTGCTACCCCGTCCAAGTGAGGGAAAAGTAGAGCCTGTTTCCTGCTGTCCACTAACCACAGACAAACAGTCCATCCCCTGTAGCACTTGTCTTCTGGAAGAGTCTCGCCACCACCCTAAAGAGCCAATAGGAACCCTGGCATGTTTAAATTGCTAACAAGGTATGTGTGGAGAAAGCAGCTATAATAGTAAAAGAAATTATGGCTAAGAGAGAGAAACCTTAGGTGGTTAGTGAGACAACAGGGAGGGTGCCCAGAGAGAAGGGTCCACTGAAGTCTGCAGCAGGTGGGCACTGGTTAGACCCCAGCTAAGCTGATCTGGCCTTTGGCTTTGCCTGTGTCATGGTGCCCTGGGCTGGAAACTGCCCCACCCCCACCCCGATCATTGAAGACCTGGGTACCCTTTCCAGGAAATGTACAGACAAGAACAGGTAACTGGCAAGTTGCCTATTTTTCTTCCCCTGCAAAATGATTTTTATTAATTTGTGCGAACAAAAACATCCTAACGCACTGGGGGTAGGGAAGAGAAAAACACCAGGACCTGAAACTACACTAGATACATTTCTACTTTTGACTTGAACGTCCTTGCCTGCAACCTGGGAAAGAATTATGAAAAACTGAACTCCACCCATTGTGTCCTCTAGGGTTGAGCTGTCGAAACTCCCTGGTGGCAAAGGGGCACTCTAGACCAGGGGAAGCAGCCCACGAAACAGCCTTGTGGCTGCTCTGAGGGGCCCTGTGGTTTCCCTCCAGCCAGCTGTGTGACCTTGAGTAAATGACCCAACCCTTCTGAGACTCCACATCACACGGGACTAGATGGGTGAGTCCTGCTTCTCTTCACCATAGGGTATTTCCCACACATTTAAAGACACACATGGGGAGAGCTAGGCAAACCTGGCATGTGACATCCACGCTAAGGGTGGAGGTGTGTGTAAATTTGGTTCTATCATTATGTATCCATTGAGATAACGTGGATATAGTGAGGGTATCTCTCTCTAATGGCTCCATAGTTATTTAATCTTAGGACATCGTAAGAGCAGATGCACCAACATCAGTTCTCCCATTACTGAGGTATATCTCACTAATAAACTGTGTGATCCTGGACAGATGATCTCACCTCTCTGGCCTTCTATTTCTTTCTCTAAAATATAATGTCATGTAAAACTTTTCAAATGTCAAATTCAATAAATATTGACAAAAACATACCTACTGAGCTGTATGATTTAGTTTTTAGCTCGTGTGTGGTCTGTTTTTACTCACAGAAAATTTTAATGGCTCAAAAGTCTAATTGGGCCATATATATATACATATATATATTGTGTGTATGCACATATAATGCATGTAAATATGTGTGCACATATATGAGTATATGTACACACATATGCATGCATACACACATGCACATGATACACACACACACATACACATGCATTCAGAACTTTGGGGATGTTCTCATTTTTCAGTTTTAGGATTGTACCTGGTGCATTTTCTACTTTTCCCATGAAACTTCTCTGGGTATTACAGGAACATCTTTGGTGCTTAGTGTAGGGGATTGTGACCGGATAGAATGAGACAGTCTCCCTAAAGCATGGTGCTTGGCGCCTAAGCCAACTCAAGTTTAGTCTGTAGCCGCAGCAGCCCCCAGCCCCTCTGCTAGAGTGTGGCTCCTGCTCATACTGCTAAAGAACTTCTGCGGGGGGAAGGCAGCCATCCTGGTTCCCAGGCCACGGCTCATTTTCTATTTTTAAGTCTTTCCATGGCTATCTACTTTCTGTTGGAGACAGCCCATCACAGTCTTCTACCTTGCTGCTCTCCCCTCTCTTGAGGTCTGGATCTCATACACAGAGGCCTTGGCTGAGGCAGTCTCCTATTTTAGGTAGGCTGGGGAAACCTTCCCATTCCCACAGTGAACTTGCTCTTTCTTTCCCTAGGCTTGATTCCGTACTCGGTGGCCTTGTACGGGCCTGCATTCTATGGACTACATTTCCCAGGATCCCTAACTCACTGTCTTTCTGGTGGCTGTAGCCAATGGGAGACACTAGCAGAAGATTGGTGCTCTGACAAGGGAGAAGCCGAGGTGGGAGGTGGGCCTGCATCAACTCTTTCTGTTTAGGGCAGTAGCCTTGTTGGGCTCCAGGTTCCAGCGAGAGATACGACTCCCTTCTCCTTTGTCCCTTCAGCCCAAGGAAGCAGCAGTTTCGAGCAGATTCCAATCTCTTCCAGCTCTTCTGCCATCTTTTAACTAGGCTCTTGGATGAAATCACTACTGAACTGTTTGTTCGTCCTTGGCTCTGTTTTTCCGATGGGATTCTGCCTGCTGCAACTATCATGACAAAAATCTAAGCAGACTGTGTGCCTCTGTATCCAGACTCCCAGCAACTGAGGATTGAAAATACCTGTACCAAATACATACAGACGTTTTTCTTGTCGGTTTCCTCTAAGCAGTACAGTGTAACTATTCCCATAGCATTGACATTGGAATAGGTGATATGAGTCATGTAGAGGTGATTTAAAGTACATGGGAGGATGGATGTAGATATATTCAAGGACTTCACCATTTTAATAGTATGTGTGGCGTTTGTGTGTGTGTGTGTGTGTGTGTGTGTGTGACTCACACAGGTGACATAGCACAGGTGTGATGGTCAGAGAACAAGCACGTGGATTCTGGGCGTTGAGTTCTGGTTCAAGGGCAGGGCAAGAGCACTTCCAACAGGCACCATTTACGTAAGGGATTTGTGCATGCCTGCATTTTGGCATCTTACAGGAGGGAGGAGGTCCTGGAACCAATGTCTCCCAGATGCCAAGGACTGAATGTATCTGAATGCTTTCACAATTTAACTTGCTGGTCATGATTTTACAGATGAGTTTTAGGGGACTTTTTGTTTGGCAATTTCTAGTTGAATCTTCCCTAGAGGGTGAATGCCCACACCATCTCTGGTAGATGGCTAGCAAAAATGCCTACATCTATTTTCTTCTGAGGGTCAAACCCCTTTACAATGTACTTGATTTCTCTCTCTCCTTCCCTCCCTATCTCCATTTTCTTGTTTTTCTGACTCTAGTGCAGGCTAGTCTTGAACTCATGACCCTCTGTCCTCAGCCTTGCTAGTGTATGATTACAGGTGTGTACCATCACCCTAGGCTCACGATTCATACTTGCCACTCTTCCCAGGGAGAGATGGAGTCTAGTTCCTTCTTCCTGAAGCTATAGCCCTTACGATTTGGCTAGTAGAATGTGGCAGAAGCAATCCTGTGCCCCAAGAGGCTCGACAGGTTTCTATGTTCTCTCTGGAAACATAGGCTGACCTGCTGGATGACAACAGGACAGAGAAGCAGTCGCCCCGCCAGTGGAACCTATCTTGAGCAGCTAGGCCACAGACAAGCTGGCCGAGCCCTCAAATGTGTGGTGGGAGGCCCAAGGGAGGCGGGCTGAGGCCAGAGCAGACTTAGGCGTATGAGTAAACTAAACATGCAGGAGATAGCACAAAGCAGAGGATGTCGTTTGCTCCCTTGAGCTCCTGGCTCCTAACACATTCTGTGTCTAGCAGTGCCCAGTACCCATGAGGGACTTCTAGGTAGGGCTCTGGAGGGGGAACTGCCTTCTGTAGTCTGTTGCACTTAGAAGTGAGGCAGAGAAAGGCTACTAGTTGCCTGAGCCAAGCATCTTTGCCTATCCGACTATTTCTTAGATGTGATGTTCTGGTTTTCCTTGATGATCTATCTTTGCAGAAATCATTGGACAGGATCCTGACTCAGCAGGAAGGCATTGCCTTTAACCTCGCCTTTTCTCCCATGTCCATTCTATCTTACACTGAGGCAGCTATCTCTATCTCAAATGAGGCAGCTCATTTATGATTGTCTCGCAGACAGCCGCTCCTTGGCCCCCCTTTGGGCCTGATAGTAATACCAACTGGTCCTTCGTGGCACCTTCTAGAATAGTTTATGGAATCATTTAGATGGGTTTGTTCTTTTGGCTGATCAGCTCTCTACTTGTTGAAGAGGGTCACAGCGGAATAGAAATGCTACAGAGCCTCAAGCTAGGGCAGGACTTTCCTTCCCTGGGCTGCCTGGAGTCACTGCAGACCTGCCCCTCTAGGACATCACAGATGTGATGATTCCCGGTGGGTCCATTCCTTGTTCCTTGTTCCCTTTGTTTAAGGAATGTCAAATGCCTGTCACTCCATGAGGCTTTCCTCTCCCCACCCATTCTGTGATGTGGAAAAGTTATAATCAAAATCTCTGAGTTCACTGACTGCTGGAACGTCCATCTCCCTCCTTAGAGGATTACGTGGTTCATGCTACACAGGTTCCTATCCTTGGGGCTCAGAAATTGTGGATCTTTCCATTTGTGTGATCCTGTTTTTTGCACCTGCAGGCAGGTTGCCTGCCAGTCCCTTCCTGTTTGAGACCCTTCCAGATCCCTCGGTTTGCAGCTGTCTGCTCCTAGCCTGGAGTCTCTGTTGCTCAGTGTGAAAATTCACTCGGGGCAGATGTTTTTGGCAAACCAGTGGGCTGTGGCTCATCTGAAGGGTGGGGTTAGTGCACGTGTGTGAGGGTTCTTTTCCTCTCTGGACCATCTGGGCTCTCTGGTGGAGGAAGCTATAGATGTATTTATAGTGTCAATGACTAGTGGAGATCTGGTAATAAATGATGGTGGCCAAGAATCTTGGAAGCATGCCATCCTTGGAATCAAATTCCTCCCCAGCTGCATCTAAGGTTAGGAGGCTTCTACTGCATGCCAGATATAAACCCCTGGTTAGAGTTGAGAGGGTCCTCTCACCACAGAGAAGGAGACAGAGGCTTAGAGAAGAGCAGGGACTTGATCTGAACACCCTAGCTCCATGGATCTTGTTGGATTTCTTCCAGATTTTGGACAGATTGAAGCCACTCCCAGAGCTGGGCAGTGGGAAAGCTTGTGGGTTCGGAAGGAACTCTGGTCAGCCCTTCCAGACTGGGCTCCCGGTGCTGTGAGCACTCGCTGATCAAGGAGACAGCAGGGCCTCCCGTTCATAGTGACAGAGAAAAGTGCTCTCTGGAACCTATTGGGAATGTACCCTCAGAACATGTTCTGGAGCCCACAGAAGGCCCCCAACCTTTGGGAGGCGTCTGGGGAGCAGCCCATAGGAGGCAGAGAACTCCTTATGAGACAGTTAAGTCAGTAAAGCTTTGTCAAGTCTCTCTCTCATCTGTCTGTCTGTCTGTTTGTTGATGAGTGATTGGTTGGTTTGTGGTGCTGGGAATGGAATCCAAGGATTATACAAGCTAGGCAAGCACTCATCCTTGAACCTCACTCCCATCTCCAAGTCTCACTCAAAAAGTGAAACAGCATGTCCGGGTGATGTTTATCATGGCTACAATGTATATGTTGGGTATACGTGGTGTACACGTGTAGATATATAGGTCTGTATATGCATGACAATGTGCTTCTGTATGTTTTTGTGGGTATAAACATACATGCACTGTGGGCTGGCTTCTAAACATATTCACACAAGTTTATGTATATAAGAATACATGCGTATGTTTGCACACACACATGTATGTGTTAGTGAAGAACAGCCCAGACCCTGGCATTGTGTTAGATCTGGTTTTGTTCTCTTTCACAGGAGCAGGTGAGAGTGCAGTGTGAAGCCATCTGTGCTAGCAGGTCCAGCCTCCTGTCATCATCTTTCTGCCTCAACTTAAATTCCTGCTGAGTTCTTCATTTGTGGCCGACAACCAGTTTGTTGCTGCCTAAAGATGACCAGCGAAGCAATGCATGTTCCTTGTAAAACAAACTAGCAAGCCTTCAGGCACACAAAGAAGATAAAAATTGCCCTTTGTCCTCTGAGCAAGTGTCCTGGCTGTTGCTTAATAGAATTTTCCTCTCCAAGGTACGGCAATGACTTGAGGGTCAGAGGAGAAGGCAATGTGGAGGCTGCTTGTTCTCTGACCCCATGATCAAGTCTTAGAATCTCAAGGACTCTCTTTCACCTTGCTCCTGCTGTTATGGAATTCTTCATGAATCATGAGGTCCTGAGCTGACTAGTCTTGCTCAAGCTGTGGAGACAGACACACAGAGCTGGGTCTAATCCTGAAGGTTGCTTCACTTTGCCGAGTCAGCCATCTGGTCTCTCTAAGCATCCGTGTCCTCATCTCTAAAATGGGATAAGGACAACCACCTTCAAGGGCAGTTGTCTGGGTGGGAATGGTGTCTTTCTCTGCTTGCATTTGTACCATCATCCCCACCCCCACCCTGCCTGCCACTTTCCACTTTCTGTTCCACACTGCAGAGGGCTCCCTTGGCCGTGGCTGCCCAGTTAGTTTGGTCAAATGAGTCGAAGTGGAAGGCTGAAGAGTGGAGACTGGGGATGCCAGGGAGTCTCTTCTCATCCTTTCTTTGCTTCCCGCGGTGCCAACTCAGGCAGTGGTGACAACTCTGCTGTGGTTCCAATTCCTGCTGTGGTTTCAAACCATTGGCTCAGGGTCATCTACTGTTGTCCTCTCCTGCCCAGGCCTCATGGTGGTAACAATAGCTTCCAGCTGACACAGTCTCAGTTCAGCTCCTGAACAATTCAATTCAACAGCCAGTTCCCTACATTAAGTTCCTTGCGTTGACAGGCCCTGGGCGGTTGTGGTTTTACGCTAAGGCCCTATGCAATATAGAAACGACAAGCAGGGCTGGGTCGGGCACCATGGCCTGCAGCTATGGCCTCTTATGAGCTTGTGACAGTTTTACCAGTTAAATCAAGGATTTCATAAGCCCTGCCTTCTTCCTCTTGACCCACTAGACTCATTTCCATTTTGTGGTAGCATAGCCCAGGAGTAAGGAGGTGGGCTCTGGAGTAAGAGAGGCAGCTCTGGCCTCTGGAGTAAGAGAGGCAGCTCTGGCTTGAATCTCAGATTCATCCTTTCTAGCTGGCTGATCTGGAGCCACATTTGGGGTTTGTGTAGCTTGGTGGTAGAGCATCTGCCTGGAATGTACAGGTGTCTATCCCAGCACCCAAACACAAAAGCAAGCAAACAACTCCAGCTGTTGTATCTATAGCTGGGGGATAAGGATGGCTAATTAATGGAGATATGGATGCTCAGTGCTTGATGTGTATAAGTGATCACACTTATTGAATATTATGAATAATATTATGATTAGATTACCACCACAGTTCCTTCTTTCAAGAACACAGAGGTCTTTTCACTTGGATTTATATTGTAGGATATTTGTACACTGTGAACCTGTATTGCCATGATTGATATAATAAAAAGCTTAACACCAACAGTTAGGCAGGAGAGATAGGCGGGATTTCCGGGGAGAGAGAGGTAGAGGAGGAGAAGGAATCGAGGTGGACACACGTGGGATAGAGGTAAAAGCCACGTGGTAAAACGTAGATTAATAGAAACAGATTCATTTAAGTTCTAAGAGCTAGCGGGAGGAGCCTAAGCTAAGGCTGAGCTTTTATAACTAATGAGAAGTCTCCGTGTCATTATTTGGGAGTTAGCTGGTGGGACAGAAAAAGACTCGTTACAGATTTGAGTCACCGGACATAAAAATGACTTACTCCCATTTTTCCCAATATCTCTCTGTGGGTAAGTTTTCACACAGTTGCCAAGAACCATGGGGAAAGAAGGTAAAACACCCAGAATCTTCCCTTCCAACATTGGCCTCAGAGCATTAGTGATTTGAGATCACCCTCCAAAGATGGGAACCTATCCATAAGGCACATCCGGGCTTAGAGGGGTCTCTGATGGGCGGAGCCAAAGCTTAATGGAGGAGAGCCACTCATAGCAGGAGGGCGTGGCGCCTGGCCCATGTGAGCCTGTGCAGCTGGAAATCTGTTCCTTCCCGACAAGACACTTAGAAGTAGCTTTTGCAATTCCCCTGCTCCTTTTTCCCTCCCTCCAGACCCCTAAGCTAGCTTTGCCTGAAACATTCTTGTTTACCCAGAAAACGTCTGTATATCCTTCAAGACCCAGCTGAATTATCATATTGGGGCTTCTTTGGTGCCATCCCCAGGCAAAATTAAACACATCCTCGTGTGTTTTCAAGCGTCTGCAGCTTCTGCTGTGGCACTTTCACTTCTGTGTACCCTTAATAACTCATACATGCTTTTCTCGTGGCACCTGGCACGTTCCTACAACAGCAACAGCCACAGCCCACAGCCCCGGTCGGGACTGTTAGTGGCTGTTTAGAACTCACCAAGGGGTAGATACTCGGTGTAACCTTCCCACGGGGACCCTCATCGCTTCTCTATTAAGTGGTCACATTTTACAGATGAGGGCACATACCCGTGCTAGGATCTACTGCACCCGGCTTCTTAACTCCTCTCTCTCATTTTCCCTGTGAATCCCCAGAGGACAAAAAAAAAAAAAAAAAGAGACCTGGTTATACCCTGTATCTGTATCCAGATGCGAGCAGGGTGCCTGATACCAAGCGATCACGATTACCTAAACGATGCGCGAAATCAAAGCATTCTATGGCACTGATGTGTGGAGGTTTGTTAAACCATTTCCCATGTGTTACTCTAGCTCCGGATATTCTCTCTTTCTTGGACTGGATTATTTCCTTTGGGTCAGTTCCTGTGAGTGGAGCGACTGGATCCGAGGATGTGGCGCTTCCTCGCTCCGCCACGTCATCTTCCGCTTTTTTGGAGCCCCGCGGAGCGAAAGAGCTAAGCGATCCAGGCAGCCCTGAAAGCCTGGTTCTCACCTCGACCTTGACGCTGTTGTCCTGCAGGTGCCTCTGAGCGGCGGGGGCCCGCGCAGCGCCCCGCACCGCAGCATTTGAATAGCGATCGGGGCCTCTGGATTGTGTCCCCCTCCCGCCCCTCCCGCAGCTGCCTCGTTGGCAGCTGAATTCGGCCTGGGGGCGGGGACCAGACCCGGCATCTCGCGTGCGGTTCGGCGCGCAGCTTCCTTATTTGGACGGGAGGTGGGGGTAGCCAGAATCGCGGAGACCGCCAGGGAGGAAAATGTAGGGCAGAGGGAGGCGAGGAGAGCATCCCCCGGGAACAGGTGTGGGGTGTGTGTGTGTGTGTGTGTGTGTGTGTGTGTGTGTGTGTGTGTGTGTGTGTGTGTGTGTGTGCGCGCGCGCTCAGGGCAGAGGGAGGCGAGGAGAGCGCTCCCCCCCTCGGGACAGGGTGTGTGTGGTCCCCTTCAACACCATTCCAGGAATGGAATGTGGCAGGTGTGTGTGTGTGTGTGTGTGTGTGAATTCCCCGTCTGCGCCACTCTGGGGCTGGAACGTGGCAGCTCTCCACCCTCCTGCAGGGACCCCCAAATCACCGCAGGAAGGAGACAGTGCTGGAATTCCTCCAGCTGAGCAGGGCCGCTCCTGTGGTTCAAGGATACTGGCTCCTCTTGACCTCCAAGCATGGACCTCCTCTTGCAGTCTTTGTATTTCACTTTCATCTTCTCCGGGTGTTTGCTCTCTTTGTGTTGTAAATCCCCAAAGGGCGAATATACCCTCAAAAGCAGGGGACACCTACATAAATGACTAGCAAGCCCCCACTGAAGCGTAGCTGACCAATCTAAGGCAAAGGTATCTGGTGAAAGGTGTGTAAGTAGCTCACCGTAATGTATGCACACTGGGGTTTGGCCTGCACGATTGTCTGTGTGAGGATGTTACATTCCCTGGAACAGTCACGTGAGTGCTGGGAATTGAACCCAGGTCCTTTGGAAGAGCGGCCAGAGTGGCCAGCGCTCTTAACCGCTGAACCATCTCTCGAGCCCCACTGAACATAATTTTTAACGTACGATTTAGGATTGTCAGATAAAAACCTCAGGATACCCAGTTAAATTTGACTTTCAGATGGGCAATGAATAACATTTTGCTGTAAGTTTATTGCATGAAATATTTGATAAAAGAATGTCTGAGATATTGCAGGGCAGACAATAAAAATCATCGTGTAAAATACAAATCGAACCAGGCACCCAGTGTTTTTATTTGCTAAATCTGTCAATGCTAATTCCTTCTTTGCTTGCATTTAAACTCTTGGAATTCCATATCCTCCCCTCTCCAGCTCCCCTCCCCCAACCAGTTTCCTTCTTTTTGATTTTTTGGTGGAGACTTGGTTTCTCTGAGATGATCTATTTTTTAATTTCCCTCATCCTCTGGGTTTTATTTACTTTAGCTAACTCACCCTGGGTCTCAATTTAAAAGTCTTTGATGCTCCTGCTAGAGACCAGGGTTGAAGTAACCTAAGCTTTAGGGAGCTTTCTTAAGGACATTGGAAGGAAATTAAACCTCAGAAAATATGCTTGATCCCCCCCCCTTTTGTCTAAGGAAATTCTGTGGATTGAGCTCAGTTTATGTCACACGAGCACAAACAGCTAAATTAAGGCCAAAAAGCTCATTTCTCAAGCCTCCAACAGCTGTGGTTCCTGCCAATAAATGGTTTGTCTCTCCTTCATGGGTGTTTTCTCAGGGTTTCCATCCTCGGCTGAACTTGTGCGAAGAGGCCTCAAACCTGTAGACTCAGAAGGCCCTGAGGGTCTGAGGAGTCAGCAAAAGAGCAGGGTTTCCCACACAGCAGCCCCTAGCTCAGGCTGACCCCGTCTCACGATGTAAGCTCACAGAAAGTGGGACCTAGAAGTTGTGATTAAAAAACAAACACGCCAAAAGCAACAAAACCCCAGTTCTCCCCAGATGAGACCAAGGAAACCAGAGGAGGACTTCTCAGCAGCTGCTGAGAGGGTGCAATGGAGCACCCCTCTGCCTCTGACTGCTAGGGGTGACTCGGAGTCTGTGAATCACCCTAACTCAGGGGGACCATCTCCATAAGTCACTTTCCAGTGGCCTCTCTCTCTCTTACCTGTCTGCTTCTTCATTCCTTGCTGGTGCTTCCAAGGACCCCTCCCCCATCACATGCTATACTTGACGCCCCTTTCTCTGGGCTGGCAGTGGAGGTACCCACCTTGGTTTGGTGGGTTACTCTGACTCATGTGCTGCTTTCTTGGTTACCACATGAGTTCTTGATATAAAGGCTGCCAGAAACAGCAGAAGACCTCAGTGTTTGGATTTCTGAGGCTTAGCCACTTTAAGTCATGGTACGAGGCCTTGTATTCAATGTTTTCCAAGCCCAGCTCCTTCAGGTCTGCATTGGATCTGCCCATTTCAAAAAAAAAAAAAAAAGAAAAAGAAAAAGAAAAAGAAAGAAAGAAAAGAGAAAAAAGAATAGAACCAGAAAGAGAAGATATTTAGATTTTTTTTTTGTTTTTACCCAGGGAGATTGGCCCAATCTATCTGACTTAAGCTACAGCTTCGCATTATTCCATGTAACCCAGCCAGCTTGACCTCTAACCTGATGGAAGGAAGGTGCTTGAGGGAGATGAGGCCCTGGGGTACTTGGTGGGTACCTTATGATATGACATTGGTGACTGTGGAGTCTGCAAGGGACGTTTATGTTTATGGGAAGGCTGGAATTCTTGGAGGCAGCATTTGGCTCTGGATACAGTCTATTGTAAGGTGCAGATCTACATCCAGGGTGGAGCGCAACCACTGGAATATCCAGCTTATTGGGTCCCAGGACAAACAGAAACCGAAACAAAACAAGCAATAACAACAGAACCCCACTGGAATGCACAGGTGATAGAAATAGAGACAATTTACTAAGAAAGAGAAGGGCGGTCCCCAGAACGAACTACAAAAAGACCTGCGTTCCAAAGTCCTGGACTAGGAGTCTCATGCCTTTTGCAGGTCATTTACATAGCACCTGCCTTCTCCCATGTTTGTGCATTGCTGGGCTTTTTTTGTTGTTGTTGCGAGTAGCCCAGGTGGGGAAGAGTTTCTAGCCGGTTTTTTTGGCACAGGTTTCCTTTCATGTGTTAGTCTCCACACCTCTCTCCTCATTCCCTTACCTTCCCGCGTGCTGGGCACCTCCTGCTCTCAGTGCTCACCAGCTGCCACGAACCAGCCCTGCTTCTGCTGTGCCTCTCTCCTCTCTGTCTTGGGGGCTCCACGAATCTCCAAAAGCCACAGTTATGTTTGAGAATCAAGCATCAGAATGCTTTTGGTAGCAAGCAACAGAAAGGACTCGGGCCGTGGGGCCCTTTCCCTTCAATTCTCTCATCTATCCATCTCTGTAGTTTGTTTTCAGCAGGATCTCCCTGGGGATCCCAGCCGTACACCCTCCAGATTGCATCTGTGTTCCTACTACCAGGATAACTGAATTCTCTTGGGCCCACTCACTGTGGCAGTCTAGGTAAATTTCATTCATGACATGACTTAAACTTAGCTTGTATCAGCCACTGGGGCAAGTGGTCTAGAATTTGCTGAATCTGGGGCTGGGATGGGGTTAGACACACAACGTCTGCCAAATAGTTGGGGAAGAATGAGAAGAGATTTGAGAACAGTTCCAAGTCTATGAAGGGGTATCATGCAGAGATAGGGGTCAGGTAGGAGAGCAGAGAGCTCAAAGGAAGGAGCCAAGCATCCTAAGTTGATTCTTAGATAATGCCCTCTTACTGATGAGGTCTTTTACCGCCATGTCCTCTGAGGTACTTAGCTGGGAGTGTCATTTTTTTTTTCTGCTGTAGTAGGAGTTGTCTCCATCCTTGGCTGGGTTCCAGAAGGGATCCTGGAGGGGCCTTGTGTGCCGGTGAATTATTAAGGAAGTTCTCTCAGTGGGAAATGGAGGAAGCGGTTCCAGGCAGCAAGGACATCAAGCTAAGAGCAGTCTCTCAGGCAAAGTCCCCAGAGGATGAATTCAGCATGGTCTCAGGAGGCGGGAGAGAGACACCTTTGCAAGGGACCTACATGGTCCCACCCTTAACTTAGCCGTTGACGGAGGATCTCACTCCTTGGGGGAGAAGGTAGATTCTAAGCACCATGAGCTCACAGTGTTAGTGAGTGGCCTCTTTGCTGTGACCAGATATCTTCCCAGAAGTGACATGAGTTTGGAGGGCTTTGTTTTGGTTCACAGTTCAGAGGAAGACAGTCTGTCAGGGAGGGGCAGGTATAAAGGTAGGAGAGGTGCAGTCAGTGGTGCCAACCAGCAAGTAGAGAAGGGAAATACCAGGACTCATCTCAACTGTGTTCCATTTGTTTGTGTGCAGTCTGAGACCCCAGCCTGTGGGCTGCTGCTGTCTGCGTAGAGGGTGGGTCTTCCTTTCTTAGTCAACCAGGTCTAGAAACAATACTCAGACGTGCCCCTCATTAATGGAAGTTTCTTTTTTTAGTTAGTTTAGTTATATTTTTTAAATATTTATTTTATTCATGTGTGTATGTTCAGGTGTAGAGTCTGGAGAGGTGTCGGATTACCTGGATCTGGAGTTACAGGTGGTTGTAAGTTACTTGAATTGGGTGCTGGGAACTGAATTTGAGTCCTCTGCAAGACCAGCAATTGCTCTATGTCTGTCTGTCTGTCTGTCTATCTATCTATCTATCTATCTATCTATCTATCTATCTATCTATCTATCTATCTATCTATCTATCTATCTATCTGAGACAGGGTTTCTCTGTCTTCAAACTTATAGAAATCCACTTGCCTCTGCCTGTGCTGGGATTAAAAGCGTGAGCCACCACCACCCTGCCAGCAATTGCTTTTAAGCAATGACCAGTCTCTGAGCAAGCCCCAGGTGTTTCTTAATTCAATCAAGTTGTCAATCAAATCAACTGATATACCGTCCCCTCACACAAGGGGACTGGAACAGTCTCAGGAAAGGGCCTCAGCCACACTGCAGGAAGAGGAGTTCTTCAGACTTGGGAGGGGCTTGGGACACACCAAAGGCAAAGAAGGAGCCAAAGTGCAGAATGGGGTGACTGTCTGCTCCAGGCCAGTTCTGGCGTCAGCCTTCCTCCGGGAAACCAGGTCTCACAGGTGTCATGTTCCTGCTTCACCCTGAGGTATTGTCTGGTCAGGGCTCAGCACTTCCAGCTTCTGAATTGGTTGTCAACATTTAAATCTCAGGTGTTTTCATGTAAAAATCCAGTTGTCTGGCTCCTCTGGGGTAGAAACAACAACTAGGTTTGGATTCTTAGGCTCATGTACCCTGTAGTATACGCCATAGAGTGGCCGATCCCAGCAGCTTCACCTTGGGGACAGCGCCATAGGCCCCAACACTCTTTCTCAAGCCCCAAGTATGTGGGCTATAATTTTTCTTGTAGGAGAGCAAAGAGGAAAGAGAAATGTTTTGTCCCTGTATTGCTAAGGTGAAGGGGGAAAAATCTGCTATCAGGGAGGTTAATACATGTATCAAGTATGGCTGAGTCTAATGCATGCAGCACAGGGTGCCATTGGGGAGGGTTTGTGTGCCCGTAGGACCTCGCATATGTGAGCTGCGTGTCCTCCTGGACCTCAGACTTTCCACCCTGATCCAGATGCTGGGCCTCCCTCCTCTCTCCCATTTTGTTAAAAGCAGCTGTTTTTCCCCTTCCAGCTCTCCAAGTGCTGATTTCATCTTTTTTTTTTTCCTGACAAAAGTTTAGAGCCAGGAGAGAAACGGTTTGGCAGACAGTCAACATGCTGTGGGAGGAAGAAGACAATGTGGAGAAAGTGGAGGCCAAGTAGGGTCTGAGCAAGAAGACTGGACCCAGGCTCTAAGGCCTCCAAGAAGCCCCGCTATCCCAGATTTGGGAGGAACCTCTTTTGCTTTCAGCAACTTCACTAAAAGGTGGAGCCCAGAAAGTTCTTTCCTCCACAGTTTATTTCTGGTATAGTCTGAGAGGGGGAGAGATCAGCCAAGGGGGAAAGAAAAGGGAGAGATGATGGATTTCTCCCACTTCCAAGCTGGAGCATCGACCGCAGTCCTCCATTCTCCCGACCTCTGCTCCAGAAGCAGAATTTTGGGCCAACATGATATGCTGGGCTGAAGGGAGACCAATCAATAATGGGGTGGTTAAGGGGTAACCAAGGCCCAGGTAAGGGTCCACAGACATCCCAGATCCAGGAGGAGTCGGGGAGGTGGGGTAGGGTGGGGTGGGTCTGTATCCAGTTCTTGGAGTCTTCTGTTGTCCTCCCCAAATCCCCATTCCATAGCGGCTCCTTAGTTCTTATCCAAGCCCTTCCTCCCCCACCCAGTGCGTCTGAGCCAACATCTTTGAGCTCTGGAAAAATTCCTTTCCCCTTAACTTTGAAAAAAAAAAAGTGGAAAGTTTCCAGAAGGAGCATGTAACTAAGACCCAAAGGGAAACCCAGACATGGAGAGGTGGTGAGTTCGCGGCAGAGCACATGTGGCTGTGCAAACTTGGTCTGACGTCGCAGGGAAGTCATGGGTGTGCAAGCACAGGAGGGCAGTCTACTCCCTGCGGTCCTCTGGGCCTGGAGGAGGCTGAGCACGGGTTGCTATGTCCGCTTTCATCCTGGTGGGGACCTCCGCTTCTCAGTCTCCTAAGTTTTGAATCTTTTGGGGGAGAAGGGGCTCTCTATACCCCATTTTGCTCAGGCCCAAGCTGGAACAACCCAAGGAAATTCTCTGAGTCCTGTGGTCCTGTCTCCTTTCCCAAGAAATACACCCAATTTCTATCTTCCAGCTCCTGGCTTGGGATGGCTTCCTCTCTCTCTCTCTCTCTCTCTCTCTCTCTCTCTCTCTCTCTCTTTCTCCCTCTGCCTGGTCAGGTTTCCAGAGCCTACCCTCAGACTCTGGCTCAGACTGGTTCTGCTCTGGAGCAGCCATATTCCAGCAGATGCAATGGGGCTCCCTCCTTGAAGGACGTGACACTTTTAGGATCCTCATGGTTCTGACTTGAGGGACTGAATTTGTCCTTGGGGAAACCATGGACAACTTACCCAAGTGTAATGCTACAAGGAAGGAATACATGGGGCTGACAAAATGGCTCAGTTAGTAAAGGCACTGGTTCCAGAGACTGACAACTGGAGTTCCATCGTCGGACCTCCATGTGTGTGAATCGTGATGTAAACATGCACATGTAGACATAAATGCTAGATAAATAAATAAATGTTTTTTTTTTAAATCAACCACCAGCCCCTTTTTAAACATATTCATGGGCGATCACCATAATGTGCGTCTTCCAGGACTGTGTTATGCAACCATATATGTGCCTAATAAAAAATTTGTATCTACCTATCTATAATTATCTCTTGGTATCTGTGTGGTATTGTTTTCAGGAGCTTCTACAGACAACAAAATCCTCAGATTCTGAAGTCTTTTGCTTAAAAAAAAAAAGCACAATATTAGCATATAACCTATGCATAGCTCACCTCTGGGCTATTTATAATGTTGAATACAATGTAAATGCTATGCAAATAGTTGTTAAACTGTATTGTTTAGTGTATAATGGCCAAATATGCAGTAGAGACACTGCTTCTTGTTTGGACCCATGGATGCAGACAAGAAGAGCTCTCAGCATCTCATTTCTACCTAATGATTTTTACAATTGCAGTTTTTAGCTCTGATCTCTCTGGAATGTATCTTTGTGTAAGGAGGAAGGTATGGATCCATCTTTAACTTTTCCCAGATGTCTACCCCATTGTGGGGATGAACTGGGATCTTTTGAATAAGCCACTTATGAAACTAATGTTCCCAAAAGGCCGTGCTGACATGCCTTAATGGGGAGGCTAGAGAAAGGAGGGCTACAGGACACAGCCTTGGCCTGGGAGCCTCAGCTTTGGCTCTGTCTTCTTGACAGTTCAATTCAGGTTCCAGACTTGCACATTGTCTGGCTGAAGCAAAGTCTAGCCACTGAGATTTTCTCTTTTTGGAAGGCACCTTAGTGCCTGATTCCTCCTTTTCCTTACCCTCTAAGTTTATCCACTCTATCCTCTCCTCCCCTGCTCTTCCCTTCCTTGGCACGGAGCACCCAGGGAAGTGTGGTTTTCTCTAGCCTTCCCCTCTGCCAGTATCTCAGTGGGTTCCTACTTGCCGGGCACCCCTTGATCTCATCTCTGTACCTAAAAGTCTTCATCCATCGCATTCCACCCTCAAAGCATACTTTTTAGGGGATACTTGAATTTTAGGCACGAGGAAAGAAAAGTTTAATTTAAGAAAACCAAGATAAGTCCCTTGCTCAGGGTCCCACTTTGATAAAAATCAAATGCAGAATCAGTCATAGGCTCAGCTCTGCCTCCAGAGCGTGAACTAGTGCCTGCCCAGGAGGCTGTTACAGGAAACTAGCAGCCTGTGAGGCTTAGAGGTACTTTTCTGCTGAGGAGAGAGGTCCAGGTACCCCTGTGGATTCAAGGTCAAGGGCATTGTCTTCAGCATCCCTATTCTCTGCTTCTCATCGCCTTCCCTAGGGAGGCCACTGTGGTATGCTGTGCTGTGAGCTCAGTCAACAGAACTCCATCTCCCTGCCTGGCCTTCTGACTCCCATGGGTACTGTTACATCTGTGTCTCCAGAAGGCCCATACCCACACTTAATGCTGGACATGCAGGGGTTGTATCAATCATAAGGAGCACAGAGTGGCTAGTTCAAGCCTGGATTTCCTGAGATGCCTCTCGCAGGCCCAGCCCCCATCAGTCTGTCCTGACTCCTGCGATGCTGAGACTTGCCCATTAGCCCATTCATTCTGTAAAGGCCACCTGGATAATTGTTTTCTTTTTCTAAATCTGAGCTTATTCAAAGAGAAATGACACTGGCTTGGCATGTGAAAGGGACCCGGACATTACTCGGCTGGAGATGTTTGTGACTTGAAAAGAACCAAGAGGCTCTGCAGAGGTGACTGCCCTGGTCAGAAGCCAGAAAGTCACTCCCCATTCTTGGGGTCAAAAGGGAGTGGTTTCCCCTCATCTGTCACCCTCAGGGGTGCCAGATCAGTGTGTTGCCAGGCTAAAAGGAAGGGTTCCCTTTCAGTTAACATGAATGAATTGTTCTATCAAATCTTAGGGTTTTTTTCCCTACCCATAAGCAAATGTTTAAAAAAGTATTTTATTTTATGTTAACCTTAATTTCTTTTTCATTTAGAGATTTTTTAAAAAAATGTATGTATGGATAATGTGTGCGTGTGTGTGGAGGTGCATGTGAGCCATGGCACATATGTGGAAGTCACAGGACAACTTTGTGGAGTTGGGATCAAACTCAGGTCAGCAGGTTAGCATGACAAATGCCTCTACATGCTGAGCCATCTTGAGGGCGGGGAGCTGTGTGGGTATCAGGAAGAGCCTCTCAAGAGTCCAAGTGGGTTTCTGTGCAGGGTCTTGCCTCTGCAGATGCTCACGGGAAGGGGCCCAGCAGCGCTGGGAAAATCTAGAGCTGGCTCAAGCCACAGAAGGCACAGACCCCATGACTCCTGCAGTATCCCTTGGTCAGGAGTGTGTGCTCAAGGAGGAGCAAGGTTGCTTTTGCAGAAAGAGGCTGCACACACTTGGCTCAAGGGCCAGAGGGAAAAGAGAAGTCTACTCAGCTCTGTGTCTTCAAACTCTTACTCTTCCCCCTAACTAGGGCAAGCTAGCAAGCCCTAGGCAGATGCAGATTGCCGGGGTGATGGTGGTGGTGGTGGTTGTAGGAACAAAAGTCTGGGAAGCGGAAATTTTGTGTGTGTGTGTGTATTTTTAAATTTATTTATTTTTGTTTCATGCGTGTTGGTATTTGCCTGCATGTATGTCTGTGTCAGATCCTCTGGAACTGGAGTAACAGACAGTTGTGAACTTCCATGTGGGTGCTGGGAGTTGAACCCGGGTCCTCTAGAATAGCAACCAGTGCTCTTAACCACTGAGCTATCTCTCCAGCCCCATGTGTATATATTTTTAAGGCTTTTCTTTAACTTTCAGGTTCTTTTTTTCCTTTGACAAATGTCATTTCTTATGTTTTCATAAAAAAAAAACAACCCACATTTTTTCATAGCTCTTGTCTTAGTTAGGGTTTCTATTGCTGTGAAGAGACACCATGACCAAGGCAACTCTTTTAAAGCAAACATCTAATTGGGGTGGCTCATTTACAGTTTCAGAGGTTCAGTCCATTATCGTCATGGTGGTACATAGCAGTGGGCAGGCAGATATGGTGCTGGAGAAGTAGCTGAGATTTCTACATTTTGTAGGCAACAGAAAGTGGTCTGTGCCACTGGGAGTAGCTTGAGCAAAGGAGACCTCAAAGCCCACCCCCACAGTGACACTTCCTCCAAAAAAGCCACACCTCTTAATAGTGCCACTCCCCATGAGGCTATGGGTCCCAATACATTCAAACTACTACAGATCCAATGTTGATCCTTTATACTGACTGCCTGTTGATATCCCTTAGGATTAAAAACAGAGATGATCGGCTCTCACCCTAAGTAATTTTGATTTAGTGGGTTGGAGTGCAGCCTGCCTCGGTAATTTAAATGTGTAGCTTAGGCTGCAGCCCTTACCCTGAAGGAGTGAGCACTAGAGAAGTCAGATGAAAAATGTTGCCAAGCCTGGCAGTGGCAGTACATGTATTTATTTAATCGTAGCACTCAGGAGGCACAGTCTGGCGGATTTCTCAGTTCGAGGCCAGACTAGTCTATAGCGAGTTCCAGGACAGCCAGGGCTACATAAAACCTTGTATTAGAAAAGAAACCTTGTATTGAAAAAAAAAAAGAAAAATGGAAATCCACAGAGGTCATGGGCGTTTGGATAGCTGCAGGCTGGCTATAATGTGAAGGGTGCCTCCTGGATTTCTGTAAGTATGGATATATAATTTATGTATTCACAGATACATAATTTAAATAATAATTGCTTCTGCTAACTCTAGCCCTCTGGGGGAGGACGAAGTGACTTTCACTATGGGGGTGTACAGCATTTTAGAAAAGCTTAGCTTGTAGCAGCTGAGATTTTCAAAAGTGATAAGGGCCAGGATATGAACTGAAAAAAACAAAAACAAACCAAACAAAGCAAACAAAATAGCATCAGGAACCAAACAGGCTGGCGCCATGGGACGCAGGGGACAGAGAGCCGAGTGGTCTAGGACAGCTGTGGGGCACTGCCTGGCCCACTGCAGCAGTTCAGTGATCGTGTGCTGGGGAATCAACCGAGGAATCAAGCTTTCTTGATCCAACTGCACAGATCCACAAGCACAGATCACTTGGGCATCAGCTCTTTATTGTTTTGTTCACTTGGTTTCTTAAAATTTATTTTTATTACATTTATTTAGTTGTTGTGTGCATGTGTGCACATTTCGGGGCACACGTGTCAGGAGGTCAGGAGACTCTGTTCTTCCCTTCCATGTGGGTCCCAGGGATCGAACAGGTTGTCGGTCTTGTTAGCAAGTACCTTTACCCCCTGAGCTGCCTTACTGGCCCTATTAACTTATTTTTGAGACAGGATCTTACTATTGTGTCCCAGGCTGTCTTCAAACCTGCCATCCTCCTGCCTCAGCATCTTGAGTGCTATGGCTGGAGGAATGCTCCACCATGCCCAGCCTCAAAGAATTATTACTGTAAATTTCTGAAACACTAGAGAATGCTGGGGACCTCTTGCTTCCTCATTCCTAAATATTTCAGTGTCGGATTTCTAAACACAAGAGCAATAAAATCTCAGTAAAATTTACAGAATGCAAGAGAATGGTGACAGAGACCGTTATTTAATATGCAGTCTCAGACCATATTTCTCCTTTGGTCCTTTTAGTGTCCCTTATAACAGGCCCCTCTGATGACAGAGCATTCCTTGCCCTTGGTCAGTTGTCTTGTGTCTCTCCTCTCATTCTTTTGTCCTTGCTGGCCTGGCATCTGGAAGACCTTTGGTAGGTTTCCTCCACATGGGTTTGATCTATGTATCCTCAGGGTCTGGTGAAGGCTATGCTATGACTTTGGTAGGAATAGGACCCCTGTGTGTCACTCCATCCTTAGGCCTTGTGGGTTCACAGACCACAGCATCTCCCTTCCCTGAACCTGCTCACATCCTCCAGGGAGGACCTTCCCTACCTAGTCTCTGTGTATACTGCTAGGACCCAGAGTTGGTGCCCACCCAAGGTCACACACTTCATGAATGACTGAGATCTGTTTACCTTCAGCTGCTGTTCAGAATTTCACCATACTCACCTCAACCCCCAGCCTCTGGAGGCCTTTGTACCCCATTTCCCAAGCCAATTATCTGCTGAGTTTTTTTTCTTCCCCCATCTCCCCTCTCTTGCTTGCTTCCAGCATGCTAGGCAAGGACTTTTGCATGATCTTTACCCAGTAACCCCAACATCCCCAGCCAATGTGCTATGGTTTTACTAAGCCTCACTCTGTACCCCCAGCACCCCAAGCTGATGTGCTGTGGTTGTACTGAGCCTCACTCTGTACCCCCAGTACTCCAAGCCGATGTGCTGTGGTTGTACTGAGCCTCATCCTGTATACTATTGGAATATTGGGTCTAGAGAGGGGACCAAGGAAGCTGGAGTCTGGCAGGTGAAGCTGACTTCAGAGCACTATTTCAGAGTCATCCTATGGAGCAACTTTCTTGAAGGGGATGTATAGATTTGGGAGGGTTGTGGGGCACAAAAGGAGCTCAGGTCAGAGGACTGGAGAACCAGAGAAGAAAGGGCGGATCCTCAGTCTATGTTGTGGGCTGTGGAAAGAGAGGTTAAAAGATTGTGACTTTTATTTTAATTTTTAATTATGTGTGTGTGTTGTGTGTAGATAAGTGCACATGAGTGCAGGTACCTATAGAGTCCGGAGCCTTTAGATCCCCCAGGGTTGGTGTTATAGGGAGCAGTGAGCTGCTCTGTATGAATGCTGGGAATCTAATTCAGGTCTTCTGTAAGAGCGGCGCGCAGGCTCGGAACTGCTGACCTATCGCTCCAACCTCCAAGACATTTTTGTTGTAAGGTTTGGAGTGTGCTGTAGAATATTGTAAAATGTGTTACACTTGTTTATGCTGTGGAACATTTGTTTAATGATGCAAAGATGTGCTGCATTCTTTTATGTTGCATTTGTTTAACTCTGTGAAGCTGTGTTACTTTGTCTTTCTAAAACACCTGATTGGTCTAATAATAACAGCCAATGGTGAGGCAGGAGAAAGTATAGAGAGAATAAATAGGAGGAGGAGGAGGAGAAATCTGGGAAGAAAGGATTGGAGAACAAAAGAAGAAGGAGAAGAGGACTCTAGGGGCCAGCCACCCAGCTACACAGCAAGCCACGGAGAAAGAAGTAAAGAAAGAGAAAGATAAAAGCCCAGAGGCAAAAGGTAGACAGGGTAATTTAAGCTAAGAAAAGCTGACTAAGACCGGGCATTCATAAGTAATAATAAGTCTCCGTGTGTGTATTTATTTGGGAGCTCGGTGGTGGACCCCCAAAGAACCAAAAGATTAAAAACAAAAGAACCCAATAACAGGCGTGGGCTGCTCTTGTTTTCTGTTTTAACAAGGTCTGCCTTTGTAACCCAGGCTGGCTTTGAATTGTGATTCTTCCGTGCTGAGCTTACCATGCTCTCCCTACTCCTTCCTCCTTTCCCATATCTACTTTTTTTTTGTAGCCCTAGCTGACTTGGAACCTATATAGAACAGGCTAGCCTCAAATTCATAGAGCTCTTCCTGCCACTGCCTACTGAGTGCTGTGATTAAAAGCAGGTACCACATCTACCTTTCAATCTGCCTTTTTGAGAGGTTTTTGTTGTTAGGATTTCGAGAGAGTGTCTCACATAGTCCAGCTTGCCTCAGACTTACTATATGGCTGGGGATGACCCTGAACTCCTGATCCCCCTGCCTCCACCTCCTGAATGTGGGGATTGCAGGTGTGCATCACCACACTTGAGTCCTCTTCCACAGCCTGTGGACAAACACATCTTCAAGGCAGTGGGAAAGGGCTGTGTGAAAGGGCTGTGCATCATTCAGACACAACTCTGTGTGTAGACTGGCTTCAGGGTGGCTTGAGTGTGTTCTGGATACACACAGAGGGAGGATACATACTGCATCAGATGTGCTAAACAAAACACCAGAAGCCCAGTGTTTCGAACTAAGTTCCTGTACTAGGCTCCAACAGAGCAGATGAACAATCAAAATGGAGTTACCCATGACACCTTGTGTGTCGCTAATGGGAAACTAAGTTGTTATTTGAGAAGTCAGGAGAGAGAAAGACAGACAGACAGACAGACAGACTTCCTAACCAGGTCAGTTTCATTCTCATAACAGTGAAGCCCATCTTTGTAACCTGACGTTACTCTATTAGCTATTTTTCTCTTGTTTTGTCTTGATATCTCTGCCTCTCAAAGAAAGTCACAATTTTTTTTCCTTTTTTTTTTTTCTTTTTTTGGAGACAGGGTTTCTCTGTGTAGCCCTGGCTGTACTGGGACTCGCTCTGTAGACTAGGCTGGCCTCAAACTCACAGAGATCCACCTGCCTCTGCCTCCCGATTAAAAGCATGTGCCACTGTCACCCCAGTTGAAAGTCACTTTTGACTGTCCAATCTACTTTTTCCTCCTTTGTCACTCACCCCCCTGTCCAGCCCTTTCTGGAATGAAATGTTTCCTGATTCTAGACCACAAAATGAAGCTACTTTTCCCCTTGGCAACTGTGTGGGCTGTGAAGGCCCACAGGAGCAGCAGGCTGTCCCAGAGGACGCCCCACAGGGCTTCTCCAGAGCAGGGGCACTAGGTCATAAAAGGACTACAGAGAGAGTTTTCTATTTCCTGCTGTGAGCCCCGACTGTTTCTAGGGTGATTGAGGAACTGGCAGCGCCAGCATGTGCCACATATTGCCTGCTGAAGTTCTTTGTCTCTTTGGACCTGAGTTCAGCTTCCTCACCTGTAAAACTGGGGCTGCAGACGAGATCTGCATGACAACTACACCGGTTACCGCTTCTAAGAACTCCAGACTTCTGTTAATGCGCCAAATCCACGGTATTTTTGCGATGGCAGCCTGTTCAGTATAACACACTGAGGAATGTCCTAGGCCACACCAATACTGCTCTAGCCTTCTAAAGAGGGTCTTTGGTGTGTCCCGACTTGAGACTAGAGTGAGTAGGCACAGAACAGCCAACCGTGGGAAGTGTGGGTGGAACTCAGACTTGAGGTGGGGTTGTCTGCGGCTGGGACACAGCCTGTACAGTGGCAAGGGGGATTGGTAAGGGTCAAGGAAGGGGCTGGGCTGAAGCATGGGCAAGCTGTCTTTCCGCAGCTTCACTCTTGGGCACAGTTCATTGACGCTTTAGAACACTGAAGTCAAAACTGTGTCCAGGGTCTCATGAAAGCACTCAGGTCAGCGTAGGGGCCTGGAATATCATTTATCGAATCGTTCATTGCTTGACTTGTGATGTTTAAAGAGTTAGACAGATGGCATGTGGGTTATCTTTCGGACCCTGTCACAGGTCTGACTGGGGCTTAGGGATGGTGCCATCAGGCCCGGCACATGGCACCTCTAAGCTTATTGCCTGAGAGAGTCAGATGGGAGCTGAGGAGAGACTGAGAAGAAAAGCGATGATCGGGTTGTGAGGAGTGCTGCCAAGCGCTCCAGGCCATCGCTAACTTTATGTCCTAGTGTGCTCAATCACAAGCGACTGCAGAGCTGGGCAAATTGCTGGGATGATGATTTGGAAAAGGAGCAACATGAGGGACAGAGCATGGGACCCTTCCTGACCTGTTCAGGAGAAGCTAGCCATAAGGTTGCTATAGGGGGAGGAGAGGGTAGGAGAAGGGAAAGAGAGGAGGAGGGGAGCTCTGTCTCCAGCTCATTCTGGTTTGACTGTGTCTCAGAGGCTTCATCCCGCATCACAGACGGCAGCTACAAGACCACGCTTAGCGAGCTGTCTGCCTTCTGACGGGCGGGCAATGGGCCTTCATGGCATAAGACAAGGTACCCACTGGTCGGTAGAGCAGGCGCTGATAGGTGCTTGGAGTGGAAGTATGTGTCTCCCAAAGGAAGAATTCAGAGGATACTTGAAAATGAAAATAAAAAGTATCAAAACTAGAAACATTTGGAGGTGCTCCCACCTCCTACCGTCTCAGAACAAGCTGAAGATTATGAATTTGGTCCCTGAAGTTTCTCCAGCCTTTTGAGGAGCGACGTGGCTGTGTGCCTTGTCCCCTCAGACTTGCCTTTCTGTGGCAGAGAACATATTTCCTGAGATGGGCTTGCGGTCATCTTTTTCCTCTGGTTGGGAAATTCCGAAAGCATGAGGTAAGTTGTGTGGGTGAGAAGGAATGTATGTCGTGGACTTGCCGGGCATCCCATCCTGGAAAGGAAACATCGCGGCATAGTCTTCCCAGATGGGCCTCTTGGAACAGAAGGGACTTTTCGGAGGTGTCTGGAGTCACTTTGGTTTTCTGGTCCCCTTCTGATTAAGAGACCGTGAGCAAGACAGAATAGTTCTCAGGGCTCAGCTGGAGAGAACCAGACTTGGGCTACACAGGGCAAACCACCTAGGCTCAAGGAGCCCTGGCTGCTGGTCACATCTAGGGAACAGCTTTTGCTTGCTGTTTTTCAGTCTAAGAGAAGTGACTTTGTTGGATACAAACTTGCAACAAGGGCTTTGGAGGAAAGCCATCGGTTTGGCAAGTGCGGTTCCCTACAAGGGGAGCCAGGGTGGGTGACCGTCATAGTTTCCTTTCTGCTACTGTGATAAGTACTCTGATAAAAAGCTACTTAAGGAGAAAGGATTTGTCGTAGCCCACAGTCCAGGCTACAGAGCTGGGAAGCCAAACCAGCAGGAGCTTAAACTCATCGCACTCACAGTGAAGAGTAGAGAGAAATGAAAGGCTGTGTGCTTCCCCGGCTCGCCTCCTCTTTTACACAGTTCAGAACCCCAAGCCAGGGATTGGCGTTGCCCACTTTTCATTTAGGTCTTCATACACAATGAACATAATCAAGACAGTCCCATACAGATACGCCCACAGGCCGGCCTGATCTTGACAATCCTTCATGGAGACACTCTTGTCAAGTGATTCTATATTGTGTTGGCAATAAAACTAGCCATTGTAATGGCCCTGGCCACCATCCCTTAGCTTCCATATAGGTTGGTTGGGCCAACAGGGCAGGTCTTTATCTTAGAGGGGGACACAGAATCCATAGGGTGTGGGGGTTGAGAATCCCAGCCTTGGCTCCTTAGAGGATGAGAGGGTACAGGAGCTGTTTGGAAATACCAATCTTGTTCCCAAACACTTTCCAGCTAGTTTTATGGAAGTTGAGTGGATGGCTTGGAGGAGTTGTGAGGGAACACCTTGGACTGGGAGCGCAGACATGAGGACAGCAGCAGCATTGGTGAGACCAGTGGAGCTCCTCCAGCCCTGCTGCCTTCCAAAGCACTTCCTGGCTCCACAGGCTGAGTGTGTATCCCATTCCTGGAACTGCTGTCACATAGGTGACTTTCAACAATGGCAAGTTATTCTCATACTCCTGGGGCCAGAAGCCCCAAAGCAAGAGATTGGCAAGATCATGCTGTCCCCAGAGGCTCCAGGGAGACTCTTCTGGTTTCTTCTTCCTTCTGGTGGCTCCAGGCCGCTCTCGGCTTGTGATTGAGTCATTCTCTGAATAGGGAAATGGCCATCTTTCCTTGGCCTGTTTTCTGCCCCATTTGCAAGGTGATCTCCTGACATCTTTCACATAATTCTGCTTTTCCAAATAAGATCACACTCACAGGTTCTTGGACTTAGGATAAGGATATGTGTTTTGAGCTAGGCTAAGAGATGCTTATTCAACCCACTATGGAGCATTTCTGTGAGCATGTCCTGTCTGGGCCAGGTCCTTGGACAGGACAGGCAGAATTCTCAACTATGAATGAAGCCCTGTGGTCTGACCATCCTTAGGTCTTAGTTTGGTTGTCAGCAGAAGTGGCTGGTGAACTCCAGGGTCTTTTCTCTCTAGCATATTCCAAATGCAGCTCCTGTCAGACCCTTGGCATCTGTGGTGGTGGCTTTGGTCTTCTCAGGGTTTTACAGCTATGTGTGCATGTGCCCACCCACAAGCAAGATAAGATACTACAGTAAGATGCCATAGTACAGGGCAGTCGGCCTGCCATTTCTGAGGGGTCTCCATTTGTGGGTTTAGCCAACCTCAGACAGATAATAGAAAAAATTGTACCTATTCTATGTGCAAAGTGTGACTGGAGATTAAAACTGTCCCTGTTCTTCTGGGTGTGGCCAACCTTCTGACATTATAACATACAGCTGCCATCTGCGACATTCACTCTCAGTTGAGTGGAAAAAAAATCATAAAATCCCCTCTCATAACTGTTCAATTAAGTCCATGGATTTTGTGTTGGGCCGTTGGCTGGCAGCATCTGTAACAACTCAGCCTACCAGCTATTTATAGGCCACTCGTTTACCTGTATGGGTGTTAGAAGCGACCTAGAGGTGAGGGAAAGTATGCAGGAGGATGTGCGGGTGCTACACAAGGGTTACAGCATCCTATGTAAGGGGCTGAGTACGCATGGATGAAGATATCAATGCCAAGTGGGGCTTGGCGTCTGCATTTTCTCAGTCTCTGGGTGGTTCTGACTGGACTCCAATGAGAACAGCATTGCTCTAGGTAGACAGAAGTGCAGTTTCTGATAGGCTTTCTCCTCCACAGCCAGTCAGCCTTTAGAACACGAAGCTTTATGGATAACGAATCAAGGACACCAACATCGTCAGTGAGATCATGTGGGTCCCGGTTGCAAATGGCCTGTCCGAGGACATCTTTCCACTTCATCTAATAACTCAAATTTTGATATTTCTTGAAATGGGATTGATGTGGCAGTCCCGAGATACCATACTCCCAGGGGAATGAACCACCCTAATGCCTTGAGATAGGACTCACCAGGTAGCTCCGGCCCCCTGTTTGCATCACCTCGCCAGCTGTTGTAAGAATTTTGGATTTCAATTCCTAGGTGTGGGCGGGGCCCATACCCTGTAGCCTGGAGTAATGGCTAACTTCGTATATTACCTTGGTGAGGCCATCCATACCAACTGTAGTCTGGATGCTGCTGTGGAGGTTTTTGCTTGCTTGTTTTTTATTTGTTTATCGTGACAGGCTCTCACCCTGTATCCCTGGCTGTCCTAGATCTTGAAACGTAGACCAGGCTGACATTAAACTCACATACCTCCTCCTGCCTGTTCCTCCAAAGTACCAGAATTAAAGGCATCTGTCACCATACCACACTTGGACATCTTTCTAAAGATAAGGTTTATTTACAGACAAGGATAGCCCTTAACTCACTGCATAGATGAGGCTGGCCCTTGAGCTTTATCTTCCCACTTCCTCGTGAGCATGAGGATACACGGGTTGCCACCTGCTTTAAGAACAAAACCAAAACCAAAGACATGGCACCCTGGGCTTTGTGCATGCTCGGCAAACACTCTACCGCCGGAGCCACACTCCAGTTCTTCCACGAAGACCTTTTAGAAGTTAACACTTCACTGGTGGACCTTGAAGGAAGCAGATTAAGGCCTCATCCAAGCAGGTGCTGATGATCTCAAGAGGAAAAGAATTGACTCCTTTGAGGAGAAGGGAGTTTGCCTGCAGTGTTTTGAGACAGCAAATGCACCTTTTCACTGGCCTCCAGACTGCTGACCTACCATGTCGACTGTGGGCTTGCCAGCTTCCATAACTGTGGGGGGCCAATTCCTTAAAATCTCTCTTTCCTCTGTTCCCTTTCCCTCGCCTCTTTCTCCCTCTCCTCTCTCTCCATTAGCATCACCAGCAATAAGACATATTAACATCATGAACCCTTCGCTATGATAAGGACACATAACATTTTAATGGCATTCTTTCAAAAAATATATGTCTGTCTCAGTTAGGTTTTTATTGCTGTGAAGAGACACCATGCTTCTAGACAAGCTGGGGTACTGAGGTCTATTTGTGAGTGGCCGGCGTAGTGGGGAGTGCAGGGATGGAGGGTCCATTCTTCCAAAAAGTAACCATTTCTCTGATGAAGACTGGGAGCTATGCCTTCAGAGACAGAGGTGGCAGCTAACGAGTAATGTTACTATAATAATTGTAACTAATAAACAGTAATTGATCACATGCCACACTGATGTTGTTAACAGTATTTACTGAGCATTATTATTACATGCTACGAGGTTCTGCACTCAGGACCGAGTTGAATGTATTGAATCCTACTTAGTATTTGGAATTGCCTAGTGTGGCGATCGCTGTTTTCATCACAGGAAGGAACAGACTTGCTGAAGATTACCTAGCTCCCGGAGGCCAACACAAGCTCTGAAGTGGAAAGCTGAGGGTAGTGGTGGGTCCCCCCAGCATGGCACCTACATATCCCAAGGCTGGCATCGATTTTTGAACCCCAGTAGTGGGCAGGAGCCAGGGTGGCTCCTGGAGCATGAAGGGAAAGAATAAAGGGATGAGTGAGAGAAGGCTTATTTTACCTCGGCCCACGTTATCCGCTCCAAGTGAGAATACCTGTGAAGGTCACCCTCCACTCCAGGTGAGCCCCCTGGATCCCTATACACCACTAACTCAAAGAGACCTGGGGATGCCTGAGTCTAGCTTGGACTTCATAGGGCTGTCCTGGTCTTGGGTCCTAGGAGACTTCGTGTAGCTGCCCTTTCTCTTCCTACCCTGTGTCTATTATTCTGAAACCAGAATTTCTTAAAATAGTGGTGCCTGCAGAAGCAAGCTTTGCTGTTTTCAACATTTCCCATGCCTCACTGAACGTATGTGGCCGGGATGCCACATGCCACATGCTATAGGTGCCCTGTGCGTTTGCTATTCCACCTGGGCCACATCAGTCCACTGGATTCTTGCTTGGATACCATTGTGTCGTCAAATTGCTCTAACAGGGTCAACTCCTTTTTGTCAGCCCATGGCAGAGCAGAGGCTCCAGGTAGAAGCTTCAGCTCCCAACCTCAGCGCCCTAGGGGGCTGCATTCCCCATGAGCACATACCCCCAAGCCCCACCTCGATAGCCAGGCACTAAATGTCACTTATGGGATTTTGGTTTCTCTGCTCAGGGAACATGTCACTGCAGGAACATTTTTGCAAGTGGTCACAGATTTCTCTGTTGAGGTGTGGCCTGTGTGGCCCCAGAAGCCATCATAACAATGCTAATGACCTCTGGTAATGGCAGTGATGTCCTGGCTCATCTTGCTGCACATTAAGGCAGCCACATGTGGCTCCTGAGCACTCAGTCTGTGGTTAGGATGAATGAGGGATTGAATCTTTTATTTCGTTTAAATTGAATTAATTTACACGTGACTAGCCCCATGCCCTCACACGTAGCTACCGAATGGGCTGCCCAGATGTCTAACAAAGGAGATTCTGGACTTGGGCTGTGGCTGGGCTTGGGGTTGAGATACACGCTGCCATGCACGTGCCCTAATGTATGCCCCATACAGGGAGGGAGCCAGAAACAAAGCACTCAATAACTTATTCTCCACCTTAAGTACTTTCTGGGTCAAGGACAAGAGAGGCAGGTTCATTTTCAGCCCTTTTCATGGGATCAGGACTATGAAGGTTGGAATGAGAAATGTCCCTCACAGGCTCTCGTATTTGGACCTTTGGTCCCCTGTTGATGGTGTAGTTTGGGGAAATTATGGAACCTTCAGGAGGTGGAGCCTTGTTGGAGGAAGCACTTCACTGCGGGCAGACCTTGAGAGTCCATAATCTCAGCCCATTTCCAGTTCATCTCCCCCACTCCCTCGGTTTTGTGTTTGCTATTAAAGATGTGATCTCTCGGCTTCCTGCTCCAGCTGCCCGCTGCCATGCCCACTGCCATGCCCACTGCTGTGCCCACTGCCATGATGGACTTTTCCTCTGGAACTGTAAGCCAAAACTTTGTCTCCCATAAGTTGCTTTTGGTATGGAGTTTTATCACAGCAACAAAAAGTAATTAATGCAATGACCTTGGCCAGGACACCAGCATCAGAAGGAAGAGCTGTCAATGCAGTATCTGCCTGTGTCAGGAGCTTTAAATGAATGACCGCCCTTGTCTTCTGGGACACCTGGCTCAAGATTGGAGGAGAAAACAGAGACTCAGCAAACACTATTATCTTCCTAAGCTTCATAGTGTGAAGGTAGCCAAGTCAGGATTCAAACCTGGGTCCACTGAGTCCTGTGACTTTTCCCTAGAAGCCTGGAGTGTTGCCTTTTTGCTTCTGGATGACTCTGACATTTACCAGATGGTTGCTGGGGTGTCCTGGAATTAAGAGGTCAGCAGCAGAAGCAGTCTGTTTGACTTGGTCCTGTGCTGATGGGCTTGTGACCATTCTCAGCATCTTTAGTTCGGCTGTATCCCACCAGCATGACTCTAGTGTAAAAATAACCAAGAATGGCAAGAACTGGGGTTCTGCGGTCAAAAGGACAACATATGTTTCTCATTTTGTCTTTTTCTTCCTTAATTCTCTAGACAGGGATTAAATATGAAAAAGTACTTCCTGACCAAAGGCTTGGAAAACACTGGGAAGGTCAGTCAATGGTGAACTTACTGTCCAGAGAATTCTTTTACAGGTCTTGCTGAACTTTTAAAAAGTCTTTGACAGTATAATACACATATGTAATAAATTTTAGGCATTTCCCTCCCTTTTACTGTCTTTTATCCCCTCCTCTTTCTCCCACTGGAGGACTTCTTCCCAAACAGTCTTGTTCCTACTTTCAGTGTGTGTGTGTGTGTGTGTGTGTGTGTGTGTGTGTGTGTGTGTGTGTGTGTGTGTGTGTGTGTGTGTGTGTGTGTGTGTGTGTGCTATCCAGAGTCTGAATAGGGTTATGTACATGACCATGGGTGGGAGGTTATTTGCCAGGGCATGGGCAACACCGTGAAGTGACATCCGTTTCCCCAGCCACTATTAGCAGTCAATAGTCTCTCATGAGCTCTTCCTTCTTCCAAGGTAAGCTGTTGACTTGGCCAAGTCTTGTGTGGGTAGCCACACTGTAGTGAGCTCACGAGCATGTTCGCCACGTAAAATCCAGAAGACAGCATTTCACAGGACTCCTTTCCGACCTTTGGCTCTTAGGATCTTTCTGTCCCCACTTCTGCATGTAATATCCCTTGAGTCTTTGTGTGTGTGTGTATGTATGTGTGTGCATGTGTGTGTACACATGTGTGCAAGATGTCCAAATTAGGGTTGATCATTCCACAGTCATTTAGTCTCTGTCTTTGGCCAGTTGTAAGTCTATAGAGACTCACACTGTCTACTGTAAAAAGAAGTGTCTCTGGTGAGGGTTGAAAGCTGCGTTACTCTGTGGGTATTAAGGTCAGTACCTAGAACATAGTTTGTAGATGCCAGAGATGTCTCAGTGGTTAAGAGTACTTGGTGCTCTTGCTGGGGAACTGGGTTTGGTTCCCAGCACTCACCTGGCAGTTCACAACCGTATGATGCCTCCTACTGACCTCTGAGGGGAACAGGTATATCATGACACATACACACATATGCAGGCAAAACACGTGTACACATAAAACAAAATAAATAAATCTAAAAGACCTGTTTTAGAAGGCAATTTGATAGCATATTTATTTAGTAAAATAATAGCAGTAGGCTTGTCCCTGGGGCCGTGGCCTCTTAGGAACAGGTGCTTGGCCACACTGATACCTAACTCAAGTTCCCTCCTAGAGTGGGCCTTGGGTCCCAAAAGCAAACAGTGAATTGCCCCATAGCTTCCACACCACTCTTGCATGCTGTGGTTTACAGAAGTCACAGCTTGTGTGAGACTGTTGATGACGTTCCCAGTAGCCCGTAGAGCACCTTCTAGTCCTATTCGAGTTAGCCAGCAGGGAGAGAGCCTCCAAGTCAACTTCAGCTTGATTTCCTCACATCATAAGAGCACAGCGTGTGGTGTCTCCAGCCGTAGGCTCTTATCATCCCAAACCTGGCACCAAGATTTTTGTTTAATAACCTATGACTTCTGGAAAACATTATTGCCCCCATGTAGGATGCCTCCATTCAAACTTTTTTTTTTTGAGACAGGGTTTCATCTGTAGCTTTGGAGCCTGTCCTGGAACTAGCTCTTGTAGACCAGGCTGGCCTTGAACTCACTGCCTCTGCCTCCCGAGTGCTGGAATTAAAGGTGTGTGCCACCACCACCTGGCCATTCAAACTCTTTTTAAAAATTATATTTTAAATAAGTTTATGAGTAGATTTCTATATTGCTTTTTCATAGATTTTTAGTGTTGGTTATCCTAAAAGTCTCTTAATTATACAGTTCTCAGTGATAAAATTCACGATTGTTCCTAAAGGACAACAGACAAACACAGTAGGAGAAAATGCATTCTAATTCTACTCAAAGAACCTTCACTGCATTCTTTTTTAGCGCCTTTTTTCCCATGCACTCAAGAATATTTTGTTTTCTGTAGTTGCTACTATAGATTTAAGGGGGATTATAGATCATAGTGGGCAGATTCAAAGCCTCCCTGGAAATCAAAACAATGATTTAAATGAAACCACTTATCAAATCTTCTAAGGCTGTAGCATATTTGGTGTTGTGTTGTAGATGGATTTTTTCCCGTCCCAGCAGCCACTTTCCAAATAATCACTCAGAGGCTTATGTTATTATATAAGTTCGGCCAATAGCTCAGGCTTATTACTAGCTAACTCTTACATTTGAATTAACCCGTATTTCTATTTATGCTTTATCATGTGGCTCATGGCTTTTTATTTTATTTTCTATACATCCTGCTTGCTTAACCACTGGCTGGCATCTGTCCTGACTCTGTCCTTCCTCCTCTCTGAGTCCTCTATGTCTGGCTGTCTTGCCTATACTTCCTGTCTGACTTTCGGCCTGTAAGCTTTTTATTAACCAATGAGAGTAATACATATTCCCAGTGTGTAGAAGAATTATTCCGCAGCCTTGTGTGCTATGGGGACTCGATATCACTTTGAATGGGTAGTGTTGGGTCCACTAGACACTGTTTTGGAGACCACCATAATGTCACATTGTTTTAACAGTTGAATTGAACTAGTAATGCAGTAACACAGATCTGAGCCAGGGCTTGTGAACTATATAGTCCTGCCCACCATTTAATTTGTGCTAAGGAAATATTTCTAGGAGGGGGAAAAACAGAAGGAGAAAAGAAATATTCATCAGCATCTAAATAAATCTTTTATGAAATTTAAAATTTACAATTTTTGAATTTATGAGATTCAATTAGAAAGGTTTCAGGAAGCATGGCTCCTCTGATCTATGGCCCACGCGTTACTGCTCTGGGTATCAGGGCAGAGGTTGACACAGACGCAAAGCCTGAAGTGTTTGCCCTCTGGCTCTACAGGGAAGGTTTGTAGAGCTCTGACGCATGCCAATGGGTCCCAACTTCGCTGCTGCCTCTCAGAATCCCTGGGGAAACTTGGAAAACCACACACTACCCAGGACTTCCTCTACCCTGGCCCAGGATGATTCTGAAGTTCAGGCAGGGGCTTAGAGAAGGAAGCAACCTTCTCTAAGGGGTCAGCCTCATTTGGACCAAGCCTGGTGTCCCGGGCTGCTCCAGATGTGAGCACAGCGTTTGTGTTCCTGGTGGATGGGTCCTTAAGTCTAGCCTAGAAAGGTCCCCCTGCAGGATGCCAAGGGCTTCCCTCTGCCACCCCTCCTTAGCCGTAGCTTCCTGGCAACTGGGGAGCAGCAAGCCCTGAGGCCCCTGGGCTGGATCCACCAGGAACGCCCTGTCTGGGCCCCGTGTCTCTCCCACACTTGGTTATGTTTCTGGCCCCAGCACAGTAAGTCCTGCGCCAGCGCACACATGGCCTGAGCCGGCTCTGAGCCGACCCGGGAAGACCTGAGTGGAAAGTGGTGCCGGCAGGCATTTTCATCTCTGTCCTTAATTCCCCTCTCACGCTCCAGCTTTAGATTTCTGACCCTTTCCCTCCTCGGTGTGTCCCTTCTCTGTTTTTCTCCTGCAACCTTCAAGTCCTCACCCCTCTTTCCTCTTTCCCTGGCATCCCCCACTCTGAATTTTCTAGAAAGCCAGGACCTACTGCTTAGGCAGAGCTGTGTGCGCTGGCAGCCTCCTTCACAAACAAGGTCATTACGGGGATGTGAACTTGGGCCTGCGCTCAGGGAGCTCCTACCTGAGGGGAGTCAGACAAAGTGCTTTGGCGCCAGTGAGGTCACTTCTGCTTTAATTCTTAGTGAACAAAGTATAATCAAGTATATTGGTGGGGTCCAGTGTGATGTTTTGACAGAGGCAGACTTTGTGGGATGTTTATATCAAGTAAATTAACATAGCCATTGTCTCGCATTCATTTTTTTTTTAATAGTGAGAACATTTCAAATCTATTCTTTCAGTAATTTAAGAATACGTGATAGGCTAGTATTAACTGTGATGGTCATGCAGTGCAATAGATCTTGAATTTATTGCTTGTGTTCCCAGACCTTTGTATACTTTGCCCCCCCCCTTCACATCCCGCTCCCTGCACCATGCCCCTTGGTGAGTACCATTTTACTATATTGTTTCAGGCTCAGTTTTCCCAGATTCTGCATTGAAAGTGAAATCAGATGGCTTTGACAGTTTGAAATTAAGTTGTCTCAGGCATCGGCTATATAGTTGCAAATGGCAGGATCTCCTTTTTATTATTTACTTATCTTTAAAATTTTGTTATCTAATTTCATGTATGTGTATATGTGTGTGCCTGTTTGTATGTGCACCATGTGTGCATAGTTGCTCTTGGAGGCCTTAAGAGGGTAGAAGAGGGTATTGGATCTGTTGAAGCTGGAATTATAGGCAGTGGTAAGAGTCCATGTAGGTCCGGGGAACTGAACCTGTGTCCTCTGTAAGAACAACCAGTGTTCTTAACTGCTGAGCCATCTCTCCAGCCCCAGAGTCTCCTTTTTAAAGGCTGAATAGTATTCTGTTATATAAGTGGCACCTTGCCTCCATTTCCACATGGAACCTAAGTTGGCACCTTATGCTCCCTGTTGGGAACAGTACTGCAGTAAACAGAGAGTGCTGGTTTCAATTCAGTTGGAAATCTACCCTGAAGTGAGACCCTGCATCATATGGTGGCTCGACTTTTAACTTTCGGAGGAGCCTCCATACTGCTCTCTCCATCTGCCCCATTTTCATCCCCACCCGCAGAGCCAGAGGCCTTTGAACAGTACCCTAAAACGTTGACCTTGAGCTAAAGACATTCTTTGTCATTTCAGTTGGGCAGCATCCACAAAGACCCTAGCCTGGCTGTGTGAAGTCAGGCTCAGCATAGGGGAGCCGAGTGAAGTCAGGTTCAAGGTGGAGAGTGTGCCCCCCACAAAAAAATGGAAGGGCAGGTACATGCAGGAGCCCATGGACATGCCCCTCTTAGACCCATGGATGCTGCCCAAGCTAAAACCCATAGGAGGGTCTAAGTGTGGAAGGCTGTGGTCTGATCCGCAATTCCAAAAGTTCTCTGTGGCTACATGAGAGTGACCTGCTGTGTCCCATCTACAGCAGGAAGGCCACTCTAATCCGGAGGGCTGAGATCCGAGAGAGATTTATGACTTAGGGACTGGGAGGGAGGCATGAAGGAAAGGCAGAAGTGGAGAATGACACTGGTGTGTGTGCGTGTGCATGAGTGCGTGTGTGTGTGTGTGTGTGTGTGCGCGTGCATGTGTGCAGTTCTGTCAATGATGCTGTCAGTTGGCTCTGCTGCCAAACCAACACTTCCACCATCTCAGTCCTCACCAACAAACTTTTCCAGCCGGGAGCCTGGGCTGGCTGCAGAAGGGTGAGCTGGAGAAGGCCGGCTTTCTTGTCTAGGCCTGGTCTCAAGGTGGTGGCAGTGCATTCGTCTCATATCGCTTTATTCTGGGGCCACAGCTAAGAGAGTTACCACTTGGCACAGGCTCTCTCGGCAGGGCAAACATCAGGGTGCATGCCACATACGCCATCGTCTTTAACATCTTAGCTTGTGTCACATCGAGTACAAGGCAAGCGCAAGGGCATCCAAGGAAACAGGAGACAAGGTACCGAAGAACTAGGACTGGACCAATCTTCCCTGGCTACCTAGTGAGCCTTCCTGCTCTCCCCTGTAGCTGGACTTTTTTGGTACTGCCAGCCCCAAATAACGACATGGAGATTTATCATTAATTATGAAAGCTCCGCCTTTAGCCTTAGGTTTGTTCCCAACTAGCTCTTCCAACTTAAATTAACCTGCTTCTATTACTCTTCATTCTGCCACGAGGCTTTTTACCTCTCCTTCATTCTGTATGTCCAACTCCCTCTGTGTCTCCCTGGCATCTCTCTTGCACCTGATTCATTTCTGAGTTCCTCTCTTTGCCTGGAAGTTCCGCCTATTCTCTCCTGCCTAGCCTATTGGTCACTCAGCTCTTTATTAAACCAATCAGGTACTTTAGGCAGGTGAGGCAAAACACAGATGCATCTTCACGCAGTGTAAACAAATGCCCCACAACACTCCCTGAACCAACAAAGTTCATTTTTTTAAAGGGCACCTGTACACATAAGTGAGGACACTAGAAACAGGAATATCTCTGTTACAAATATTTCTGCCCACCTGCCCATCTGTTTGTGCTGCCTGGGTAGTAATGAACCAAGCCTTAACGCTTACAGTTCCGGAGGTGGGGATGACCGAGATGGAGGGGTGGGATCTGGTGAGGGTTGTGTCACACCATGGCAGAAGAAAGGCATCACGGGAGGAGAGAGAAAGAGTCACAGACAACAGACCTTTCAGGTTGGGCATCAGTCCAGTCCCAAGGGTGGAGTCTCATGGGCTAAACACCTCACATATGCCAGTCTCCCAGCCCTGCTACTCTGGGATTATGTCTCCAATACATGCTTATTAAGGGTGCATTTAACAAATGCCAGCTTCACGTCTGCTCTCTGCCAGAGCAGCTATGTCTTCCTGTGAGAGAAGAATAATGTTAGTCTTGGAACCTAACTTGCCTTCTGACATAGAAAATAGGATTTCAGGGTCCTAAGGACAAATCTGATGGGCTCCCAGGAGAATTTCAAAACTAACCAATGTGTAAACTTTATTACATTGCAACTAAAGTAGGCTCTCACAGACTTAAGACAGTCTTCATGACCCAGGCATTTATTAACCAGTTTATTAAGAAGTTTAGAGGCAGGCAATCCATGACAGGACCCAAGCTTTTCATTCCCTTGTCTGTAATAAGCAGCCTCTAGCTTAAGGTGTCTTCATCTTCTGCTGTAGCTGCGGGAGCTCCAGCCATCAAACGAGCTGCAAGCCTTTCCTGCAGGTCCTTCTGAATCAGGCTTTGCAGACGCCCTGAGGTGCTCTTCTTCCTAGATGCATGCTCACACCTAGCTCTGAGAACAACTGGGGAACATGACTTTAGCTAGAAGTGGTACCTTCCCAAGCAAATTGGGCTTCTGCTATTTTCTTGGTCTCGACATGGCTTGAGGGCATCTGGGAGTCCAGTCTCCAGTGTGGCAATGGCAGGGTGGTGGGGCCCGCAAGAGTTGGAGCCTAGTGTAAGGTTATTGGGGTGGAGGTAGATGTTGAGGATGGATTAGTATTGGCCTCATGGAATGGATTGGCTCTCAGAGATTAAGCCATTGGGAGCATGTTCAGTTGCTTCCTGTCCTGACCCGTGATGTCTCGTGCACATTCATTGTGATGCTAGGAGGTTCTCTCCAGAGCCACACAGATTCTAGCGCCCTGTTCATAAGCCTGCAGGACGGAGTTAAGAAAACCTGCTTTCCCCAAGAAGCACCCAGCCTCAGAAAGTCAATGAATAGAGTTCCTAAGACACAAAGGGAATATGCTGAGGGGAAACTGGGGCTCCTCCTTCCCTTCCCAAACAGAGAAGCAGGGTAGTAGAACACGCAGCAGCCCAGCAACCCCTGAGCTTAACTCCCATCTCCTCTGCTACTCGCTACACTGTTTGAGTAGAATCCAATAGTCTTTCCGGGTCTTCAGATGCCCAGTCTGAAAAACAGACTTGGCCATAGTTGCCTTCCCATGGAAACTGCGACCACATGGGACCACTAACTCTGAATTATATAACACGTTAAACTGGTGTTAAAAATGGAAAAATTAGCAAAATTGAAAACACAGCAGAGATCTGTTTAGCTTAGAGGGGACCACTGCACGGATAGTGACTTTTACCTTGACAGTTGTCCTGTCCCCAAATCCTATGATTCTTTCTACAAAGTGTGACTGGAGCATGGGAGCAGGCAGGACACAGAGTGATGACGGAGCTTCCCTGCTGAGGTGGAAGGCATGTTATTATCTTTCTGTTTCTGGGACATAAATACACCAGAACATCAAGTTACAAAGAAAAAAGTTTTGTTTTGGATGACTTTCGAGGCCTTCAGTTCATGGTCTCTTGATCCTATTGTTCTGTATGTGCAGAGCCACAAACATACCACGGTGGGAACATGACCAAAGAGGCTTGTGGGCAGCCTGGAAGTGAAAGAGAGGGAAGTCCCAATGTCCCTTAAAAGGGCACACTCCAGTGGCCCAACTTCTTCCTTCTAGGCCCTTCCACTTAACAGAGCCACCTTTAGTCCCCAGGCTGGGTGCCAAGCCTTTATAGTACATGGGCCTTTGTGGGAGACATTTGAGATCTACACAGTAGCTGAGTGTTCTTCTCTGTTGGAGACTGTGTGCCTTGCTGGAATGCTTCCCTGTGGACGCACGCCCCTTTGATCCAGTGGTTCTTGCCTGTTCCAGTCACTCTCTGCTCAACAGACACTTACTGTACAGCTGACTGGCTAAGGTCTCCATCCATTGCTGTCCCTCACGGTTCCGGGCGTGGCCTGAACACAGCAGGATACTGATTCCTGTGCTTGCTCCTGGGTGTCGACTGGGTTTGGGATCATCTGAATGTTCTCATGGACTGGCCCTTCTGGAAGCTTCTCTTGCATGGTTGGCAGGGATTCTGGGAGATCAGCTGGGTCACTGACCAACCTCTTGGCATGCTTTCTCTATGTAGCAAAGAAGCTGGGCTCTGAGCAGGAATGGCCCCAAAGCCAGTACTTCAAGAGGAAAATAATAAGGTCTTTGTTAGATATAAGCGTCACACTTCTGTGGCGTCAAGGCCTCAGGGGAGCAGACTTCCCTCTCTGTGGGGAGGTGTGTCTTCAAAGAGGGGGAGGACCACAGCAGCACCTCAGACACCAGCTGCCACAGCTGCTCTGACTGTGTGCTGAAACCACTGACGCCCAGGGTGACCCCAGAGACCTCTGTGGTCCATGATCTGGTCTGGTCTGGGCATCTTTATACCAGAAACCTCCTGAGATTGTTTGAAGGTACAGTCAAGGCTGAAAGCCGTGGCTTAACCCAACTGTGAATAAAAACCAAACTAAACATAAAACCGAGGGAAGACAAAAAGGCAAGGCTAGGTCTGTGAGACTGGGGAGGGGACTGGTTCGCACCTCTATTAGCTCCCCATCGCTGGAACAAATTACCTGAAATGATGGATTTGTAAAGGGAAGGGTTATATGAGCTCACGGACTTTTTTGGCTGGGGGGGGGGTCACTGCCTTAAGCCTCTGAAGAGTGTACCTGAAGACAGTGGTGGAGAGTATCTGGTAGAAACATTGGCTTTCTTATGGCCAGGAAGCCTAAGAAGAAGAAGAGGAAGCAATGAAGGAACTCCATCCTGCCTCCTCCTCCCATATGTCTACCCCAAATGACATAAGGGCTTCTTCCTAGGCCTGCCCACTAATGGCTGCGCCACCTCCCAGCACTGCGACACACGAACTAAGTCTTTGACACACGGGCCTCTCAGCATTCAAGGTCCAAACAATAGCATCTGCCTCTCTATGTTGGCTTGGTCCCCCGAAATGGTTGCTGTTAGGTGTGGCTGGGTCTGTACAGTTTATAAAGCCACCCATAGGCATCCTTGGCCCCAGGCTTTGGTCCTCGTTTGACCAATTTTTACCGGAAATTAACTTGGCATAATTAACCAATTAACATGGTATAAATTCTCACCAAAAGGCTATCAGTCTCCTTGTTTGAGGATTTGGGCTCAGTCAGCCTAATAATCACTTAGGATACCAGTTCCTCAAATGGGCGGTGTCTAAAAGAAGGCTCTCCACCCCTCGCTTCAGAAGTGTGCTCATGAATATTCATGGTTCTGTCTTCTGGCCTCACAACACTAGAAAACATGATTTATTCCTTAGGCTAATGAGCTCTTCAGTTCCTTTCATGGTAGAGAAAGCGGTCTTGTTTTTCTGGATAATTTGTTTTTGGTGTGAGTCCGTTTTCTAGAAGGAATTTTTCCATTAAGATGCTGAGCACGTTTCCAGAGAAGAGTGTAGCTGTGAGAAGCCCAACACAGAGGAGCCTGTCCACCTGGGGACGCCACCATGACAGCTGTACCTGAGGTTGGTGGCAGTGAGGCTCAAGGGGGAGATGGTTATTAGGGAGAGCCTGGGAATGATGGGAACCACAGAGGTGACACCCTGTGAAATGCAAAGAGCTCACTGCGAGTAATCCATGTAAGTGGGTGTGGAGAGCACACAGCTGGAACCCGAGGCACCTAAGAGCTATGTCCAGTGACTTATGAGACATTAGAACCTGGTTCACTCTGCTGACGGAGCCCAGAAGAGAAAGCTCTCGCCTCTTGCTCCGTCTCCCTCTCATCTTCATCTGGTTCCCCATCCACATAGCTCCTCTTCTCCTGCCAGCTGCCCTGTGAATTCAATGGTCCTCCTCTTTGCGCCTGCTCTCTGTGTTCTCCTGACTACCAGGGCAGCTGGAGTCCTACAGGTGGCTCTTCACAGGCGCAGCAGCACTGGAGAGGATGTAGAAGCCAGCAGAAAGGGGCAAAGGCCCTGCCTCGTCAGTTTCTATGAGGAGTCAGGAGGGCAGTGCAGGCCTCCGCCCCGGCAACACATGCAGCTTTTCCCTGTGGTCCCTCCATCAGCAAAAGCGCTTATGACTCTCTGAAGTTATCACTTCTTTTTATTTTTAAGTATTTATTTATGTAGAACTAATAAGCTAATAGCTATTACAAACAGAATTTTTAAACTGCAGAATTACTGAGAGAGAAAAAAAAGAAAAAAGTATTTATTTATTTATTTTATTTTTATTTATGTGTAGGCGTGTGTGCACCTGCATGAGTTTATATGCACCATGTATGTGCAGTTACCTGAGGAGACCAGAAGAAGGTGTTAGATCTCCTGGAAGTAGAGTAACAGGCAGCTGTGAGCTGACAGGGATGCTGGGAGTCAAACAAGTGTTCTCTGGAAGAGCTGTACTAGATCTTAACCAGCGAGCCATCTCTCTAATTCCCTTCCCACAGGTATTCATTCTTAAGCCTTTTTCCCTTTCCCCATGAGCCCCGTCAGTCCTTCCAATGCTGCTTAGCGACAGATACTCCTAAGTTCAAATGCATTATGTGCTTGCCCGAAACAGCTGACACCATCAGATCCTATGTAAGCATGCTCCCCACCTGTACATACACACACCCCTGAGATAAAGGTTAATTGGTGAATTAAGCATGGTAAGAGTCAATAATAGTGGAGTAGAACAGCTATAAAGTATACAAGTCATAAAAGTTGTTTAGAATGTAAACATTATACATTATTCATTCTGGCCCTTTCCATTTAGTATTTTCAGACTGCCGTTGACCATGGGCAGCTGAAACTGCCGAAAGTAAAACCACAGATAAGGGAGGGACTATTGTATGTTGGTGGCCAGTTCCCTCTATCAAATTGCTCATGTTTGAAATAACTGAGGAAGCCCCTATTTCTCTAACCGAACCGAGACAGTTTTAGGGGGTTACCAGAGTTGTGTAAAGATTTTGTCTCTTTCAGGAGATAAATGACATCTGGGCATGGCTGTGCTATTCTTTTGCAGTTTTCTCTTCAGCATGACACGTGCCCTTGACCTTCAGCTAAAACCTTGTCCCCTATCCTATGATTTCCAGGTCTGCCTTAACCCTGGCCACTGCCCCTTTGGCCACTGCCTGTTCCTGGTGGTTTCTACATCAATCCAGAGCCAAAAAGACCGGGCTTTGCCTTTCTGCCATCCCCGTGCCAGCTTTCAAAGCTCTATCACGCTGTCTTAGTTGACTCAGTTGGCTCGAGCAGTAGGCATCTGCTTCTCACAGTTCTGGAAGCTAAACTTCCAAGGTCAAGGTTTTCATCCCAACCATGAGAACCCTAAGTCTGACAGCTGGACTGGGTAGCGTGAATCTATAACCCCAGCACTCCTGTGGGAACGTGGGGGTTGAACTGGAGAATTCCTGGAAACTCAGGAACCAGCTAGCCTGGCTTAGACAGCAGTGGGTAACCAAAGGAACCCTGTCTAAACAAGATGGAGGGTGAGGGCAGACACCTAAGGTTGGCCTCTAACTGCCACATGGGCACCGTGCAAAACAGGAAGAGAGGCCTCATTAGGAACTGAGCTGCTGTCATAAAGGATCAGAGAAGGACTGGGAGACAGGTCACTAGGTAAAGGGCTTGTTAGATCAGGTGTAAGAGCCTGAGTCGGAACCCCAAACCTACGTAAAGCTGCTGTGTGGGCTAGTTCTATGCCAGCTTGACACAAGCTAGAGTCATCTGAGAAGAGGGAACCTCAGCTGAGAAAATGCCTCTGTAAGATCAGGCTGCAGTTTGCTGGGTATGGTAGCATGCACCTTTAGTTCCAGAACTTGGAGACTTAGAGGCAGAGTCAGGAAGGCAGCCTGCTGGAACATGGATCTAACCAGCATTCATATGTGTTCACGTGCTTGTTTATTCTCTCTCTCTCTCTCTCTCTCTCTCTCTCTCTCTCTCTCTCTCTCTCTCTCTCTGCGATGGGGTCGTTCCTTTTGTTTATTTTCGTCTCTGGCCCTTGCTATAGGTTGTTGCAGAAACCCATACCTGTGGTCTTCTCAGCTCACCTCACAGAGAGCTTCTCAAGGCTCCTCACTCTGCCACACCCTCGCTTGCTTCCACCTGGTTTCCAGTCTCTGGCAACCCCTCCAGGCCATGCCCCTCTATCTCATTATCTGCCACCGATCTCCAGGTCTTGATCAGAACCTAGTGCTCTGCAAGTTCCCCCACTGGGTAACCCTTACACATCCTGTTCATGTCGGGGGGGGGCCCAACTTCCAGAAACCTCACTGCCCTACCGGATGTTCATCGTCTCAACTCCCCTAGGACAGCTGGAGGCAGAAAGGGGCCGAGGGCTCCAGGTCTGACACAGAGAAAGTGAGCTGGGGCGCTTTCTGTAGCGCTTCCCTCTAACGGAAGAAAGCACTGTCTACTCTAACTCCCCAGTGTTGCCTGACACAGGGAGTGCAAGGCAGATGGTTTGAGATACAACCCCAGGAGATACCTGTAGGAGAGGAGAAGTAGGGGAGGGAGTACATCAGTGGAGAGAGGCTTAGCTTGCTGATGTGGGTGACAGGAGCCTCATCAGACAGGCATCCCGGGAAAAGGTAGGTGCATGCTACCTACCTTAGAGTCACCCCTGAGAAAGTCATAGTTTCAGTATTAGTGTTCACTAGAGGAACAGAACTGACCCAATGAGTATACGTTACAAGGGGATCCATTCAACTGCCTTCTGTGACAGCAGGTAGATAGTTACAATGGCTGACCACACTGGAGAGGCTGAGAACCCAGTAGGCCAGATACCTCAGCAGTCCCAATCTGATGCTCAACAGTTAGGTTTCTGGAGAGTCACTGGCTTTCAGTTCATGTTGGAAGCCTGAAGAAGTTGGCAGCAGCAGCTGTAGGCAGAGGTTTTTGTGCTGGCAGCTGCTCCCAAATAATCACCCAAAAACTTAATATTAATTGTAAGTGACTGGCCAATAGCTCATGCTTATTACTAGCTAACTCTTACCTTTAAATTAACTGATATTTCTTATCTACACTTTGCCATGTGGCTTGGTACCTTCTCTCGACACAGCATGCCTGTCTAACTTCTCTCTGCATCTGCTGGCAACTCCTCTGACTCCACCCTTCTTCATTCCAGCATCCTTAGTTTGTTTGTCCTGCCTATACTTCCCACCTGGCCACTGGCCAGTCAGCTTTTTACTAAACAAATTCAAGTGACAAATCTTTACAGTGTACAAAAGGATTATTCCACAGCATTTCCCCCTTTTTGTCTAGTTAAAAAGGAAGGTATTAACTTTAACATAGTAAAACTATATACAACAAAACAGTTATTAAGTAAGAATTACAGTTACAATATTATCTAGCTACCGACCTTTATTAAACCAATTCAAGTGACAAATCTTTACAGTGTACAAAAGGATTATTTTATAACAAACAAGCAAGCAGCAGCAGCAATAGGACAGATGCATTCACCAGCAAAAAGCACAGGCTGGCAAGCAGTACTGTTTGTTTTTTTTCTTGGGAACTCTTTACATCTGGGATGTTGTGAGAAGGTTCTGCCACTCTGGGGAGAGTCTTCCCTCTCAGTTAATCATTCCTAGAAGTGCCCTCGCAAACCCACCCAAAGGCATTTCTCTTAGTCTCCCCCATATCCAATCGGGCGGACAGTCAAGACTATTTGCATTGCATCAATACCTCTGCAGTCATCAGCTGGGGATTCCTCTTGGGAGAAACAAATGTGTTAGCATCTCTAATCTGAAGATCACAGACAGTTATCTATGGTTTGGTTTTAGGGGAAAACCCTAGGGAAAGGCAGCTGGAACTTGGCAGGACCTCAGGGAAACAGCAGAATGGATGGAAAGGAGTGAGCTCTATTAGACTCTGCTGCAGCAGCCGCTGCCACTGATCTAGCATGTGCCGTGATATCTGGAGATGAAGCATCTATTTTGTGACTGTGATAAGCAAGAAGATGACCAACACTGGCCAGGCAGGACTGATGGGAGGAGCAGGGGAACCCATGGTTCTTGGTATCGCTGGCTGCTACAGTAAAGCTAAGCTAACGTTCCTAGTTCATAGAATAGCTGTGTTTGGAATTTTCCAAGCCAGTATTACTTCTGTGTCCTGTTACTCGTGGCTGAGTAAATTCCACTTGAAACAGAGCTATGGGATGAATAGAAAGTCAGCCCAAGCTGCTTATCAGACATTGGCACCCAGTCTCAATGTTTGCTTCCAGGGAAGTCTAGATGAGTGTTAGTAAATGCCTGCTCAGAGACAGGTGAATGGGTAGCAGGATAGATTCCATGGATGGGGGAGTGCCAGTCTCTCTCTGTTAGGTGACTCAGTGCATATCCCTTTGGCTAATGGCTGCGCACTGCGGGTCTTCTTTTGTCATCTGATCCCACATTAAGATGTCATCTGACACTAATTGTTGGCATCTCAGATCCTCTGCCGTTCGGCAATGGCTCAAAGGTCACTAATAAAGTCTTGGCCAATTTATTAATAGTCACAGCTATTTTTACCTCTGCTTGACGCAACACAGTTCTGTGTGGTATTGGAAGCGTAGGGACACTGTTTTCCTTCGGTATCCATGGTAGAAGCTGGTGTGAGGGGAAGGGTTCATCATCAGGATAAGCAGCTTTGGGGCTGAGCACAACAGCAAGCTGTCTCCTTGTCAAGACCTCTTTGTTGCAAGTGTTAGAAATCCAACTCAAGCACATGGGGAGTGTGGTAGCTTCAGTGACCACTTCCCTTTCTCATTCTCGATTTTCTCTTCTTCATGTGCGTACGCCACACACACATGCGCTCACACACACGCACACCTCATCTCATCTTATTTCTATTTACCTTTAGTCTGCTTTATTCCTGTGCCAGCCTTCTGGTTGTTTCAAAGTTCTCTTTGTAGCCTTTCCCAGACACTATCTCAACCTACAGGAGGACCCTGATTGGGCTTCCTCGAGTCAATCACAATGCCCAAGAGGATAGACGATTCTGATTGGTTACCCTGGGTCAATGCCTGCCGCAGAGGGATGAGCAGTCATGAACCGGGGAGCATGCAGAGCAGCCAGCAGAAGGGAGATCGGATGCATGCTGCACTGACATGTGGTGTGGCCGCCGCCGCCACCACCACTTCTATCTCACACTCACAGATCCACGTCGCACAATCAGAAGTCCCTCCACCAAAGCAACCGGCAGGTTTAACCCTCTGCCACCTCTGTAGCATTGAGGGCCAGGACAAACATGCTCTCTCCCTTCCTACATGTAAGTGATCTGGGCTGAGACTATCTCTGAGACTATCCCTGAGACAAGGACTTGGCACAGGCTCTTTGAGAGACACACCCAGGGCATGGGGGTGAATAAGTCAAGCAGGGAGGGAAGGAACAATGATAAACGGGGTGTGTTAATGAAACAAAAAAATAGACTCAGATGCCCTTCTTCCAGACCACCTGAGATACCAAGTTTTATCGCTCCAAACCAGGTGTGGGAGTGCACACCTGTAATACTCAGTACTCAGGGGCCGAGGGAGAAGCATCAGGAGTTCAAGGCCAACCTGGGCTGCTTGGGGGCTATCCCAAGAACCATTTATAGTCCATCTGCCTTGTGCCATGTGTGGAGGGGAGCTCAGCAACTGCTCTCAGATAGAGAGATGCAGTTCAGGGGGGTAGCTGTGGGTGAAGCCTGGTCTAACCTCTGAAGTTATAAAGGACTCCAGAGCCGGCTTGGGACTCATGGCCTTCTGCGGCCTCCTGTTAATTGCGACCTCTGCATTTGGCCCAACACTTACCAGTGAGGCACACTGCAGCCCCAAAGGCTTCAGGGCTCTCAGGGCATACAGGCTCTCACCACATGGCCTGGATTGATTGATATGTTAACAAAAGCGATTTTGTTTCCAGAACCGTGGCTTCTAAATGTTTCATTTGAAACTCCCACCTGAATCCTGCTGAGAATTGCTTGCTACGGTTGCTTATTTACTGGCCGCGATAAAAGAGCTTGGCAGTTATCTGGGACAGTTAAAACTTTTAGCCTCTTCAGAAATGGACACGGGGGAGGTAAACCGGAGCCCGATGTGCTGGAATGTTCTGTGTGCTTGAGGTCAGCCTTCACCTGAGGAACTCACGCTAGAGAAGCATTTCCTGCTATACAGGGGAGTCTGGCTATGCCGGGGGGGGGGCACTTCCCAGCCCCCAGCAAGTAGCAAACAGCCTCCCCTACAAGCTTCATTTTTCAGATGTCAAAGATAGATTTCCCCTCCCTCCCCCCACAGGCATGAATGCTTCTAAACATCAGATCTTGCAAAACAAGAACTGGCAAGGACTCTGGCTTCTTTGCTTTCAAGGGGGCAGAACAGAAACCTTGGTACAGCATGGCCAGGACAAGGGGTTGAGCTTAGATGTGTACTGATGTGGTAAAAAGTCAGAGGCAGCTTTCCTCCTGCTGCAGAGGTATCCCTGAACACCTGTGTGACTGTGGCACGTTCACCCTCTCTGGGATCCCACTGTTTGCTCAGAATGTGGGGGTTAATCAAGCGGTTGCCTGGAGGTCCTGCCCCTGCCCCGGTCCTGTCCATGTCAACTACGCAGGGTGTTCTTCAGTGATGGCACTCTCCCTGGAACCCTTCTTAACACAGCTATCCAGGAAGTCACTTGGGGAGCAATCAGAGAGGACTAGAGAATTGACATCTATGTACCATCCTTTAACCCTAAATTATCTTCTGTGAACATATAAACCACGAGTTTACAAGCCATGCCCACAAGTCAAATCTGGCTCTCTGCCTGTTCATATCTAATAAAGTTTTATCAGAACAGTCAGATCATATTTCCATGCCAATTTAATGCTAATTTTGAACTGTAGTGGCAGAGGTAGATAGTGGTTGTTGGTGGAGACTCTTCCCTTTGGCCTGAAGGGGCTGGATCTTCACTGCCAGATCCTTTATAAGGAAAGTTTGCCACCCTGGATATAAATCTCTCTCCTTGGCTCTAGTCTTTCCTTCAGGCCACAATGAGACTCTTCTTTGTGCCTGAGATCCTTGGAGCTGAGCAATGCCCCAAGGGCTTATGGGCTGTTGGCATTCTTGAGTTGAGAGGAGGGAAAGAGAAATGCCAGGAGAGAAAATACGAGGAATAAAAATGTTGTTGGAAAAGGGTGGGAAGGAGATGGTGGGGGGTGGGGCCTTCTCTGTGTTGCATCTGCAGGGGCATGCCAGTGTTTAGAGATGCACTTAGCCTGGCCTAATGCCAAGGCTGGGACTCAGCCACCTTCCTCAGCTCTGTTCTCCAGGAACCAGACCCAGCAGGCACCCATTGGCTACCATGGAACTTCGATGTGGAAAGTATGGGCTCAAGCCCTCGTGGTTTTTTCCTGAGGAAAATGACAGCCTTTTTCTGGTGTCTCTAGACAATCACAAACCCCAACATTAGCAGGTGGGTGCTTTTTCTGGCATCTGGCTGATGCTCCTGCAGTTGTTTGCTGGGGGGCTGTATCTGAATTATTGCCTGTGGGGCCTTGTCCAAGGGAATACCAAACAGGGCCATCAGCATCCTTTTTGAGGATCTGTGTGCTCTACTGCTAATGGCTCATACCCAGCACTAGCTGGGTCACTGGGGTACCTGGGTAGTCCATAGTCAAGGATGTATGTGCAGGAGGACAAAAAGCCAATTGCCATTGTCTCAGGAAGCCATCCTGCCTTGTGCTCCGTGAAGGAACACAAGCAGGGACTTTATCAAGTTCAAATACATGCAGTGCAGAACGTCACTAAGTCTTGTCCAACTCAGATGATACAGATTACTGCTTTGGCTTGGGGTGGTGCAGTGGTTTGAATGAGAGCGGCCCCCCATAGGCTCATCTATTTGAACATTTGGCTCCCAGTTAGTGGACTGTTTGGAAAGAATCAGGAGGTGTGGCCATGTTGAAGTTTTCTGTGTCACTAGGGCTAGGTTAGGAGCTTTCAAAAGCCAATACAGGGCCCAGTTTTGCTCTCTCTGCTTGCTGCCTTCAGATTAAGACGTAAACTCTTAGCTCTTGTTCCAGCACCGTGCCTGCCTGCCTGCCACCACACTCCCTACCATGGTGGCCATGGAGTAACCCTCTGAAACTGTAAGCAAGCCCCCAATGAAATGCTTCTTTTATAAGCTGCCTAGGTCATGGTTTCTGGTTTGGTTTTGGTTTTGATTTTGGCAGATCCATTCTGTAGTTCAGGCTGGTTTCAAACATACCATCTCCCTGTCTCAGTCTTTTGTGTGCTGGCATCACAGCCATGTAGTGTTCATTATACCTGACTGCTCAGTTTTAAATGAAGACAATGTTATGGTTTGAGCGTTCTGTTCTAAATTCAAGTTGAAATTAAATTGCCCTTGTAGCAATACTGACAGGTGGGACCCTAAGAGGTGATAAATTATTCATTACTGTGGAAGTAAGGCCCTGATTAAAAAATAAATTAAAAAAAAATGAAGTTGCGCCTGCTCTTTTCCTGTTCCCTTCTGCAGTGTTCCAATACCACGTAGAGACCCTCATTAGATGGCAGAGCCCTGGGACTTCCATGCCTCCAGACTCATGAGCCAAATGAGCTGTTATTTATAAATTCCGAAGCTGGTTGTGAGTGTTCTGTCACACAGCAGAACCTGGACTTAGAGTCTGTTGCTGACAGGACAGGTCAAAGATGCCAGCTCCCAGGTCTTGGTCCCCCACCAAGCCAAGCCAGGCACTCTGCCACTGAAGAGCCCTTCCTAAACTGTGGCAGAGTGAAGGCAGGGTAGGAAAGATCTAGAGACCTAGCTCATGACTCATTCCAGGGTGTCCCAGGGGTGAGAGGGGTGGAGTGAAGGCTGGAGGTTCCTGAAGTAGCCCGTGGTGTGTTCAGTTCCTATTGATCACCTGACTGAAGATCCGGGAGGTGTGGCCTCTGTGCAGGTCAGAAGTCTGGGGTGGGGTTCTCCCAACGGGAGTCAGGTGCACGCAGGTTGCAGTCCCTCTTAAGGGTCTGGGGAGAATTTACCTCTGATCTTCTCAGTCTCACGGAGGCTTCTCCTCCCCAGGGCCCCAGTCATGGTTCAGTCATTGCATCCCTTAGCCTCTGCATTTTGCTATGGTCTCTGTTTCTGCTCCTCCCCTCCCTGACACACAACCTTCAGATGACCTTGGGCAAGCCTCCATAATCCAGGATCGTCACCCCATCTGGGAGCCTTCATTTCTGCACAATTGCCAGGTCCCTTTTCCCATATAAGCTGACTTAGTCACAGGTCCCAGAGATCAGGACACAGACGTGTGGGAGGGAGGTGGGACTCTGCCCACACATCCAGCAGAGTGGTAGATCAGGCTTTGGCTTATTTGGGTCCATGCAGATGGCTGAAGCACTGTGGATACAGCCATTTTGCTCCACTGACAGCTGAAACTGTCCCCTCTCTGCCCCCTCTTCTCTGCCCAGCTTCCCTCTTGCTCTGATCCATTGCTCCTGGCACCCTGCCCCACTAAATCATTTGTACCAAATAGTAGGGAACATCCCCCAGGATAGCGTGCTCTCCCCAGTGTTCCAGTGCCTCAGTGTTCTTGTCTGTTCCTTACCTGGAATGGCAGACGGGACCATAGACTCTTCAGGAGGCTGGCTAGTACCTGTGATGGGCTATGTAAGGCTGACTGTAGGGCAGGGGAGGTTGGAGTTTTGCAGACCCCTGAGTAGAATAACCCTAGGAGCCCTGCGGTCAAAATGGCCAAAGAGCCCAGAGTCTCTCATCTCCAAGGCTGCCTTAGCATCTGCTTCATACTTAGCTACTGGCCGAAAGCAGAGAATTGGGAGCATGGCCTGCCTGCCATTGTGGCACCAGCCACATGTCCTGAATTTGGAGGCCTCCTGCCCACTACAGAAGGATATTATCATCGGTTGCTGATGGGCTTGGAAATCCTGGTATGATTTCAGCAAGGGAATGACATGGTCCCGTGACCTCTGCAGTAGCCTTTCTGGCTGCTGGTGGGGCTGAGGAGGCTAGGAATCCAAGGAATAGGGGGAGGCTGCAATATTAATCCTAGTAAGAGGGTGATGATTTGGCTGGCCCTACTGCTGCCCTCTAAAAGAATGTTCCCAATGAACAGAGCGAGAGACCTGGGTTCAACTTCTTGCCTTATAGTCCCAAAGCCAGACACCTCACCTCCGGTTGTTAGATGCTGTGGAGTCTGCCATCTATGGCCCCATCAGAGTCTCTTCCAGCCACTCTACCTTAGAGGGTATCCTTCCCTGTCTAGCACATCCCTCCCTCCCTAGTCCCTGCTCATCCTTGAGTTTCAGAGCTGAGTTTCTGCCTCAGCCCCCTCTTCCCAGAAGAGCACACGGACTCTGTTCTGGAGACATTGTGGCACCTCTGGGTAAAGCAACAATACAGAGGGTCCTGCGGCCCTAGTGACTCAGAAGCTTGCCTGCAGAAGGGGATCTGGATGTGGGCCCAGGTGTGATAAACCCTATTATATACACATTGGTGTCACCTGGGTAATCTTATAAAATTCCATGATACTTGGGGCCCCTGACCGCACACCTGAGTAGTCAAATCAGGGTCTGTGGCTAGGACTGCTTGGCCCCGTTTAGTTCCTCAGGTGGTTCCAGTGTGCATCCAAGACTGAAGCTGTCCAGGTTGGTGACAGGGCGCTATGTTTGACAGGCACTTGGCTCGTTCTACTATTCACGGAGTCCTTGTGTCACTCACATGATGTTAGTGGGGCCGTGAGATGCAGAGCCGATGGTGCTTAACAGGGTGACTGAAGCATGGTTAATAAAAACTCAGACTCAGAAACTGGGGTTCAACCTGAAGACCGGAAAAGCAAAACAGCCAGCCACTGGCTCTTACCTCGACCTCAGTCTGAAGTGGCGATCCTGCCTCCCAGAATCTCAGAATGAGACTCTGGGAACTGTCTTCCCCCGTTTTATATTCTTCTCTAGGGCTGGGATTAAAGGCATGTGCCACCCAGTTTCTATGGCAACTAGTGTGGCTACCGGGATTAAAGGTGTGTGTTACCATAATCTGGTCTGTAAGGCTGACCAGTGGGACTGTTTTACTCTCAGATCTTTGCCCTGGGGTTGGCAATACCCCAGAAGTGGCTCCCTGAATCATCACCTACCATCCAACTGTCCCCTGGCCCTTTGCAGACCCAACAGCCTGAAAATGAGCAGCCTGGGGCAGGGTTGGAGACTGGTCAGGTCTCTGGGGAATGCCGGCCCCTCCCACTAACCAGGGAGGGGGAAGCAGTAGAAGGGGCCCGTGGTGGTGGGCAGTAGGCCCAGGGATTGTAGGTTCAGCCCCACGCCTGCCTCCAGGCCGATAGGAGGGTGCCGTGGGACTTCCCCAGTTTCTGGAGAGGAAGTTAGTCTCTGAGCCAAGCCCCGCTGCCAGGAAAGTTCATGCTTAGCTAGGAAAAACGTGAGCCTGTGAAAGCCTGTACTTGCTCGCCTCCCAGTCCCTTTCTGGGAACTTCCTCTCTGCTAGGAGGATCCTGGTGACCAAAACCATGACTTCGTGGGGGAAACCTAGCCAGATCTATCTAAAGAAGAGATTTAATTTAAAGAGCTCGGATAAAGGAGTCAAACAGACGTCTCTCCACAGAAGAAATAGAATTGGCTGCAAAGTACGGGGCAAGACTTTCAGCATCACGAATCACAAAAGAAATGCAAATGACAACGATGCGGTTACCTGACACCAACGAGCTTTTGAAAAAGAAAAAGAAAGCAGGCGGTGTTAAAAAGATGGGGGGGGTGTAGCTTGGTAGGGGAGCTTGCCTGGCATTCCTGAGGCTCCGAGTTCAACCCCCAGCACTACAGGAAAAAGAAAGCTAAACAAAGATCGCTGCTGACCCAGGGATGCGCTCGCAGGTTACACACAAGCCATCTGGGAACTGGCGGTTTGTTGTGTGTACCTGCTGGCGGCAGCCCTCTGCACGGGCTGAAGGGGCTCTAGCAGGGCAAACATTGCAGACAGGTTTGGGGCCCTTTCCTCTCCCTTGCTAAAACCTCTTATAGTCCTAAAACTAGCCCCCAAGGTCTATTTCTTTATTTGGACACCAACTCATTCCTGAGACAAAACACCGAGGTCCAGCGATCAAAATTCATTATTTGACTTCGCTGGCTAACCTGTCCAATCAGGGTTTACCAACGCACCTGAGCACAGAGTCCCTCTTTTTCCCATTGAAGACCTACACCTGCAGAAACACCTCTTGCGGCTCTTGCCTTCTCGATTGCTTGCTTGCTTTTGTTACTGTTGCCTTTGCAGCCTCCCCCAGCCTCCGCCCCCACTTGCCCCTTCTGGGTAATATATCTCCTTTGTGGTGAGAATTTGGTGTATCAGTTTGTCCTGTACCAATCTCAGGGGCTGGACCTCCCTCTCATCTTTCAATGGCTAAATGCAACTTGTAGCACATCCATGGATAAAATAGTATCCACTTGTGAAAAGGAATGAGCTGCTTATACATGCTGAGGGAGATAAGCCCTGAAAAATGTCCAGTGGAAGAAACCAGACACCAAAGGGTGAATGCCACATGATTTCATTTGTAAAAAGTACTCAGAACAGGTGAATCCACAGAGAAAATCCAGGTTGAAGGATTCAAAGCCTGGGTGAGGGGGGTCACTGGGAGAAATGGCAGAGGATTCCAACAAGCCTGGCCTCAGATAGAAGACACATGGGATTGCGTGTGCCCGAGGTTTGTGGAGGCTTCCAAGGTTTTGTGGTTCTGAAATGTGTGGCTTTCAGACGGATGGAAGCACCACCTGCCAGGATGGCATCACCGAGAGAAGTGACAGTGTCAACACTCCAGAGAGCAAGAATGGGAGGAGTTAGCAAGCAACTTTCATGTGCGGTCTTTACGGCATAAGAGATGCATCCCATAATGTACACCAGTGGGCTTTCATGGGGAAGGGGAGAGGAACTATATGTACTTTCTCAAGCTTCTGCTACATACTAGATACCATGTTAGCCACCACCACTGAAAGCGTGTTGGCTCCTGCTGGCCAGAAGTTGCTTGGGGGAGAAAGAAAGACTAACAGGAGGTGTTTGGTACAGTGGTGGGGTCAAGGTAAGAACTCTGGATGCGGAAGGAGATAGGCAAAGAGGCAGGTTACAGCAGGAAGGACAGGGGCTCAAAGGAGCCTCTGGAGGGTGGAGTGGGTGGGGAGAGTTTACCATGTGGGCAGGAGAGGCACCCCAGCCAGCTGTCATGGTAGGTGTATCTTGTGGACACTTTGGTGTCTCCCATGTCTTCTCCTGGCCCGCTGACTGCAGCTACAGAGCAGACCGTGGCTCTCCTTGTGAATGGCTTCCCGCATCAAGCAACTCTAGGCTGCCGTGATTTGTGCCTCAGAAGTTAATGCTCCTGGGAGGTGGCCCTCTGTGAACAGGAGGTGACAACTTCTCTGGGAAAAGCAACTTAGGGAAGGAAGGAGTTCTAGCTTCATTTCTGTTGCTGTGATAAAATATCCAGATGGAAGGCAACGTAGGGGGGAGAAGGTTTATACGGCTAATAGCTTCAGATTGCAGACCATCACTGAGCGGACGTTAAGGCAGTGTCAAGCGGTTATTCACTGCAGAGTGCAGAGCAGAAAGGAACTAAATGCATGATTGCTTGTTTTCTCCTTTATTATACTTTCAGGACCTCTTTGCCTAGGGAATGCTGCCCTATGTCAATTAATCAAGACAATCTCCTACACATAAGCCCCCAGGTCAACTTGGTCTAGATTAGTCCTTAGATATTTTAGGTTGTGTCACATTGACAGTTAAAATGAACCCTCCCAGAAAGGTTTTTGTTTGTTTTTGTTTTCCCAAGACAGGGTTTCTTTTTTCTTTTTTTTTTTTAAAGATTTATTTATTTATTAAGTATACAGTGGTCTGCCTACATGCATGCCTGCGGGCCAGAGAGGGCACCAAATCTCATTACAGATGGTTATGAGCACATGTGGTTGCTGGGAATTGAACTCAGGACCTTTGAAAGAGTAAGCAGTGCTCTTAACCACTGAGCCATCTCTCCAGCCTCCGCAAGACAGGGTTTCTTTGTGTAGTCTCAACAAAGCCTGTGTATCTCTGTAGACCAGGCTGGACTCGAGCTCACAGAGATCCACCTGCCTCTGCCTCCTAAGTGCTGGGATTAAAGGCGTGCGCCATCACTGCTGGACATAAGGTCTGTTTTGACTCATCTTGGGAATACAGTCTTTCATGCCAGGAAAAACCAAGGTGACAGGAATGTGAGGTAGCTGATCACAGGCATGCCCAGCCAGGAAGCAGAGAAATTAATGGTGGTACCAAATTCCCTTCCTCTGTTTTACTCAGATTTGGACCCTAACTTATTCTGCGGTTCCTCAGAAGGTCCTGGAAGTGCCAAGGCCCCCAGCAGTACCCAGTCCAACCACACACCTTTCCTGAATCCACTTTCCCTGTCTCTCACCTCTGCTTTGATCTACTTCTGTGTAAGACACCTGTGTGCAAGCCCTTGCCTGAAGTGAACCCAAGCTAAGACTGCAGAAGTAGAGGGTTTGAAGCCAAAGGAAATGGAGGGAGCCCCACACAGGATAAGCAGATGGTGTGGTAGTCTCAAGTAGTCCCTGGATCTATCTGTGTTGAGGCTGCCGATGTCCTCCCGGCTTATTTGCTGGGATGGAAGGCCGACTGAGGCAGTAGAGACTGTGAGTGAGTGCTGCTTTGGGGAATCAGGAAGAGCCGGGAGAGGGTCCTTTAACTTTCAGACTTTCCCTTTCTAGATACCCTAATTCTGGATGCACTCTGCCCCCTGCCCTCAACAAAGCGACCCAGGATCCTTTGGGAGCGGGTGTTGTTTTCTAAATTTTCTTCTGCAGTTCTTCTTGATGAATGTTCTAACACTCAAAGGCCTGCGACCTTCAGAAGCTGGGCCCGTGCTCTGCAGTGGGGCAGCCCCTGTACCCATGCTGGCTGCTCTTCACTCGGCCTTCCACATCCACCCAGCCATCCCTAACATAGGCATGTGTGCCCAGTCAGTCAGGAAGCCCATGGCGGCCCAAGTCTGGGACGTAGAAATCAGATTTTCAGATGAAGCCTCGGGGTGACAAGCTAAGCTTCATGCTTCCAGAGGAGAGGGAGCAAAGGAATTCCTCTCTCCTGTCTGTCTGGACCCATGGTTCCTGGCAGCACATAGGGGCAGTAAGGAGCCAGGCCCTGTCATATCAAGTAGGAAATGTCCTCTGGTATGCTTAGGCCCCACGGCCTCAGGGCCTCTCAAAGCAGCTGAGGGCTGGCCACCCCATGCCTAATTCTGAGGCAGGAGGTCCATGGGTTAGAAGGGGTAAGAGGTGAGGGAGGAGAGAGAGTGGATGGGGAGGCTTCCTCTCCACAGGGATTGAGGAGAATACCCTGGCTACAGGATAACAGGGGTGGAGGAAAGGGATGTGTGTGTGTGTGTGTGTGTGTGTGTGTGTGTGTGTGTGTGGTACAAAGATATAAAAGGCCCTTCAGGATCAGCAACATACATGAGCTTCGTGAAGTTAAGACAATAAAACTATAAATTTTTTTATTAAAATTTAAAGTTTGAATAAACAGGAAGCAGATACATACTGGTTGTAAATTTCAAAGTTCAGCCAGTGCTTTTATTGTTGTTGCTTTTTAAAATTGAAATAATGTCTCACTCCATAGCCCAGGCAGGCCTAGAGCTCATTATGTAGTCCAGGCTGGCCTCAAACTCTTGGCAGTTCTCCTGCCTCAACCTCCCAAGTGTCGAGATTATAAGTGGGAGCCACCATGCCTAGCCAATAGGTGCCTTTCAATAATCTTTGTAACCATTATTTATTTTTGGAGGTGTGAGCACATGCTATTGCATGAATGTGGGGGGTCAAAGGGCAACTTTTGGGAGTCTGTTCTCTCCTTCTCCATGTGGGCCTTGGGGATCATACTCGGGTCATCTGTGTTAGTGGTGAGCACCTTTACCCACATCATCATCTCCTCACTGGTCCCTGAGAAGTGCTTCAAAACTTTTTTCTTTCAGAACTGTTTTAATCACATGTATGAGTGTTTCTGAGCACATGAGTGTAGGTCCCATGGAGGCCAGAGGATCGCTCTGCAGCTGGAGTTACGGATGGTTGTTACCTGCCTGATGTGGATGCTGGGAACTCAATCCAGATCCTCTTCGAGGGCAGCAGGTGCTCTTAGCCACTGAGCCATCTCTCCAGACCCAAAAGGTGTTAGGGATAATTCTAAGATGCTCAGGTCTAGGCCTCTAAGGTTTTGTACAAACTTTTCTCTGCGACAGGGAACTTCAGTAAAAGACTATGAAGCACCAGTTCAGGCCAGCGGCGTGTTGGTAAGCATTAAACTAGCTCTCAAAGAAAAGCAAGTCTTTTCTTTGCATTTTCCCAGTGATGTGGTGTGAACACTCTCCCGCGGCCAACTTCCATCACCCAATGGGACATTGCTGAATCCAGGGTGTTAGGAGGAGATGCTCATGACCTGCCCTCCCAGGCCAGCATGAGCCACAAGTATCCCTCTAATGCCAGCCCAGTTCCTTCCAGAGGCCAATATAGAAAAGACCACCCAAAGTGACAGACAGCAGGGAATCAAGGACAGAGCTGAGCCCCTGACAAAATGCTCTGTTCTTTGTCCGGTACTAAAGCATATTGTTCTTCACCCTGCTCAAGAATAAGTGAAGTTTATGCTAACCCAGAATCTTCCTTTTATATTTTAAAGTTGGGTGTGTGTCCATATGCATGCATGTGTGTGAATGTGTATATGTTTGTGTGCATGCATGTGTGTAAGTGTGTTACCTGTGTGTACATGTGCTCACAGCCTATAGCATTTTCCTTTGGCATTCCTCTGTGAAGAACACACATCTTACCTGCCCCAAACGGGCACCTTTATCCTTCTGTCTCAGTTCAGATGTCACCTCTTCAGAAGGTCTCCGTGTCCTTTGCACACATTCGGTCCTTCATCACAGAGCCCTGCTCACTTTGTGCCTGGTATAACTTTAGCACCTGGCATCCAGAGAAGAGCTGACTCCTGTTGCTTTAAGGTGGCGTGGCGCTTCCTCCAGCGGGCTGTGTGTAAAGGCTCCCCACTGCCTGAGCGAGGAGCAAAGCAGAACAAAGAGAGGTGGCTGCTCCAGGGCACAGTGAGCAGACACAGACCTCAGCCATTGCCTTAGGCTCTGTTCCTGGTGTTCTTGCTTTTTTCTGTTACTGTGTATCAAATTATTCCTCAAACTAGAGGCTCAAGACACACGGTTTCATTATTTTATTTTTAATAGTGTCTCTTGCTGCTCTGGGAAATACAAGCTGCCACTTGCAGCCCCATGGAGTTCCTGCTCCTCCACTGAAGTCTAGTGAGAACTATGTGTGTGATAAGCACAGTGGCAGAAAGATTTCAGAGTCGCTACTGATGGCCCTGTGTGCAGAATGACCAGAGTGCCATCCCCTTCTAGTTGTCACAGTTCATGGTGACCTCAGAATGAAAGACGATTACTCAAGCAGGACCTACTGGGGCGGGCGCACGTGAGTGCATGTGTGTGTGTGTGTGTGT